>ML537374.1:123807-141984 GCA_005239535.1 Nicotiana rustica
ATATATAGCATGTTATAGTATATGTTAATGTATTCATTATTTGTATTACAAAATAAAATTGTTAACGGATTACATTTATATTGTTTAGATAGTAAGTATTAATGTGATTCAAAGTTTGACCATGTTTTACCTATTAACTCCTTTACTTAATGCTAATAACTTTATTCGTTTCTTTAATTTGTGATCCATATATATATATATATATATATATATATATATATATATATACATGTCAAAGATGTTTAGTATTTTAATTCTTCTATTTTTTATTCATTCATCACTAATAATGCATGACATAGATTAATCGATATCGGTCGAGATGTTTTGTTTTTTATATTAATCGATATAGGTCGAACTGTTTTATTTTTAATATTCATCGATGTATCTAAGTAAGTTATAAGTCGATTATAAATAGGCATATTTGGTGATGATCAATTATATATACTAATTGAATTATTGCTTCTTCACAAGTCTATCCCCAAAACAATCCGACAATGTGGTCATAGCGCTTCGTGTTCTAATATATATACGGCTATACCTATATACACACACACACACTTCGTTATACTACTTTAACTATATATATCTTGTTATAGTATATGTTAGTGTAGTCATTATTTGTATACTACTTTAATTGTTTGTTTGACCATGTTTGATCTAATAACCGACCAACTTTGGTCGGTTATTTTCCAAGAAATAAAATATACCGACAAAAGTTGGTCGGTAAATGCTTCCCCTGTAATAACCGACCAACTTTTGTCGGTAATCTTAAATATAAATTCTTTAAATTTAATAAAATATTTTAAATATTAATATAATGATTAAAATTTAAAAAATTGGGCCCACATTACTGATCAAAGTTTGTCGGTAATCTAAAAATTACTTTGACTAAGAAAGTCTGACCACTTCGGTCAACTTTTTGACCATTATACCAACCAACTTTGGTCGGTATTTAATTTTAAAAAATGTAAAATATTTTCTTTGTAGTTTCCGTCCGTGTTGGACGGTTTTCTTAGACGCTTTTGTGGAACGACCGACTTGATCAGTTTTTCCCTGATTTCTATTAGTGATGACTCAAAATTGTATTAGATTCCATATATTATAATAAATTACCTTTGTTGCTATTGATCTAAAAAAAAACTTCAAGGAAGCTCAATGTACAGTTCAAGATCTATATTTATCTATTGTGATGACCCGACCGGTCGTTTTGAGATCTAGCACGTCGTTCAGCTGTTTGAAGTCGTGAGCAGCTCCATTTCAGATATTATGACTCGTAGGCGTGGTCGGAGTTGAATTTCGGAAAGTTTAGAGTTCGATTGGAAAGAAAATTCTCATTTTAGAAGCCTTAAATTGGAGAATGGACTAAGATTGTAATTTTGAGTAAACGACCTCCAAATCAAGATTTGAAGGTTCATGCAGGTTCATATGATGATTTCGGACTTGGGCGTATGTCCGGATTGTATTTTGGATAACCCAGGAGCGTATCAGCGTATATTGTGGAAGGCAGCATTTGGAGAAAATTTCCCGAAGTTTGGCTTGAAACGCATTTCAGTGTTATTGATGTCCATTTGGGATTCCAAGCCTAGGAATAACTCCGTATGTGTGATTCTGGATTTGGGAGTGCGATCAGAAGTGAATTTGGATGTTCGTAGGTCATTTTGAAGTCATTTTGCTAAAGATAGAAATTTGAAGGTTTTTGAGAAATCCAACCGGAAGTGGAAATTTTGATATCAGGGTCGGAATTCGATTCCGGAAGTTGAAATAGGTCTGTAATGTCGAATATGACTTGCGTGCAAATTTTGGGGTCAATCAGATGAGATTTGACAGGTTTCGGCATCGGATGTAGAAATTGGAAATTTCAAAGTTCATAAAGTTTGAGTTTGAGTGCGATTCATGATTTCGGCGTTGTTTGATCTGATTTGAGGCCTCGAGCAAGTCCGTGGATGTTATGGGACTGATTCGTGTGATTGGACGGGGTCCCGGGGGCCTCGAGTGGGCGAGGTCCCGGGGGGCCTCGGGTGGATTCGGAAGAGGAGCTGGAGCTGCTGGTGTCTGGTGTGACTGCACCTGCGAGGATTTGGCCGTAGGTGCGGCCTTGGCGCTGCAGGTGCGAGAGTTGGCTGGCTTGGCGGGGATCGCAGGTGCGATGGAATTTCTGCAGCTGCGAAGGGGCAGATGCAGGCTTTGGGTCACAGGTGCGTATCCAGCTAGAGGAGAAGGAAGCCGCCTAGGCGGGCTCTTGGGCGCATCTGCGGAAGCGTAGGTGCGAGGATCATATCGCAGTGCGAAACATGGCCTAGGCATAATGTTTTATAACCGTGATTGTTGGCTATTTACTCACTATTTCATCTTGGCATGGGCGATTTTGGGAGGGTTCAAAGGAGGATTTTCTTCATGAAATATTAGGTAAGTAATTCCTTTATGTTTCTAAGTTAAATATAAAGTTTATGCATAGAATTAGACATAGAAATTAGTAGGAAATTGGGAAATCTTGAAGAAAACCTAGAAATTTGTATTTGTATTTTAACCATGAATTTGAGCATGGCATTTAGAGTAAATTGTATATTTGAACTAGTAAAGCTATGGGTAGGGTATATCTTCAAGAAATTTCGGATTTCGGGTACGTGGGCCCGAGGAAATTTTGGTCAATTGGCCCACGGGCATGATGGGGCCTTGTGCATCCATTGGAGTCGTCAGGAGGGCTTGGAAGCCGGTTATGGGATTTCAGGGCGTGGTTAGTCTCCTTTCTAACTTTATGAGGGGGAATTGTCTCCCTAGGTTGATGTTTTATATGTCAATAGCACACAAGAGAGGGGTGATTTGTGTGGTGTCCAATTTTCGAGTGTTGTCTCAATAAAAGAACTTGGTTCTTCTTGGTGTTACAGCTTCTACTAGTGTGGAATAATAAATGCAGTAAAGTAAAAACACAGAGGTTTTTACTTGGAAAACAACTGGCTCAAATGGTGAAAAAACCACGACCTACACCTCAGTAGGATTTTCCCAAGCTCTTCACTACAACTCTGAGCCAAACAACATTTACAAAATAAACTCTTTTGTAAACCTAGGACTAACTATAATCCTTTTGTAGCAAATTAGCCTCTAGCTATATGCGACAAGCTTCAAGTTCTCTAACTTGAACAATGTGTACCTATTACAATTGCTTCTAATAAAGCTGAAAGATACAATATTAAGTCACCTAGTACAACCAGCTAGACTCGAAAGACAAATAGATAGAACGGGTTCTTCTAGCTGGTCAATAGCCTTTGTGTCGCACAAGGATTCTGCTTGTAAAATTTCTCTGGTAATTTGGCCTTCAGTTCTTGCTTCAATTTTGTCTTTGTGCGAGTTAGGAATAGTTCAACATTATATAGTGCCAGAAGTTGAGATGTTCTTGTTTAGTTCTAATGCAACTCTTCCTTGGAAGAGTTTGTGTTTTTATCAACTTCCTTCCTTTATTTCTGTCATTGCTGAACTCGAAATCTAACCCCTTATCAATTTGCAACCTTTTCGCATTAGGAGACAACCTCTTAGTTCATGGATAATTAACCGATCACGTTTATCTCCTGTGCATGTACGGTTCTTGTGCCAATTGGTTCATCCTAGATGTTTGCCCTGATGGACCTGGTTCAACTGGGTAGGCATTTTTCAATCTTCAAAACCATGCTGTGACTTGGGTCAACAAATTCCTCCTTTTGATGATGAGAAACTCTGTGCTCAACCCTGTATAAACTTCAAACACTTTGTATGGTTTTAAGAATTTATCATGGAGAGACTAGGTTCATTAGGTTATAAATCTTCCCCGTTTTGGCATCATCGAAAAGTTGCAAAATAATAAACTTAGCAGAGTTGTTAACAATTACTCATGGCCATTGAGGCAACTGCAGGTGGAAACATGATTAATCATCAAAAGAAATCAATAAATGTAAGCTATCTAAGAAACTGAGAAAAGTCAATAACAAAAACAACAGAATTCATTGATTAGAACGCAATTCAAGCACCATGCAAAAAACCTAAAGCAGTCACTACCATGAGCAAAGAAAAAAAAATAGAAACAGAACAAAACCCGAACTGGGCAATGAGGGGTTTTTGGTAGCTCTGGAATTCCTAAGGTTGGGAAAGGGCAGATGAGGTTATGGTCTTGGCTTGAAAGAGAGAAATCATTTGTTATAGAACACCTTCATTTTTCTCCTTCTCTTTGGCTAGTTCAGATCTTAGAGCATCCCACTCAGCTTCAACCTCATGAAGGCGAGAATTCAATCGAAGGATCTCTGCATCCTTTATCTCTCCTTCCTGCACCAATGACCTGACTTTGCTATTGACTGGTTTCTTCCTACATGAACCAGGTTCCTCCTCAGGAACATTGACAATATAATCACATGTCATCAAAGTGTTCTTCCCAAAATAATCCTTAGTAGTAGACATCTCAGCTTCCTTCACAGGAACCTCGAAGTGGGCAAGGACAACTGTCAGAATAAAGCCATAAGAAATAACGTGTTCTTTGGTTCCATTTACAACTTTGTCCAAGAGCTAAATGATGAAAGCTGGTCAGTTAATCTGCTTTCCCCTGTACATGCACTCTATAAGTGTTAAGTCAATGGAGCTAAGAGGTTGTCTCCTAATTCGAAAAGTTTGAAAATTGATAAGGGGTTAGAGTTCGAGTTCAGCAAGGACAGAAATAAAGGAAGGAAATTGAAATAAACACAAACTCTTCCAAGGAAGATTTTCATTAGAACTAAACAAGAACATCTCAACTTCTGGCGCATAATGTTGAAGTATTCCTACTGAAGAACTATTCGCACAAAGACAGAACTGAAGGAAAACTTACCAGATAAATTTTGCAAGCAGAATCCTTGTGCGACACAATGGCTACTGACCAGCTAGAAGAACCAGTTCCATCTGTTTATCTTTCGATTCTAGTAGGTTGTAGTAGGTGATTTAATATTGTATCTTTCAGCTTTATTAGAAGCAATTGTAATAGGCACACATTGTTCAAGTTAAAGTTAACTTAAAGCTTGTCGCAATTAGCTAGAGGCTAGTTTGCTACAAAGTGATTAGAGTTAGTCCTAAGTTTACAAAAGAGTTTATTTTGTAAATGTTTTTTGGCTCAGAGTTGTAGTGAGGAGTTTGGGAAAATCCTACTGAGGAGTAGGTCGTGGTTTTATCAGCTTTTGAGCCAGGTGTTTTCCACGTAAAAAATCTCTGTGTTTTTACTTTACTGCATTTCTTATTCCACACCAGTAGAAGTTGGAACACCAAGAAGAACCAGGTTCTTCTATTGAGACAGCACTCGAAAATTGGACACCACACAAATCACTCCCCCACCTCTTGTGTGGTATTGACGTATAAAACATCATAGGTGAATTAATTAAGTATGTGCTACTATCTGCGGGGGCTACGTACGCACAAGGTGATGGGAGTCCGTGCGTAGCTACTATTATGCCAAGTCCGGGTAGTCTAAGACCCACTAGTATGACTTACCTGTTGTACCTGTGATTTTACCTGTAATATTAGACTGCTAATATAATCGAAATCGTAATTGAATATCTAAAGAAGACTAGAGTTCATTTTCTTAATCATCTAGAAAGAGAATTGATTTTCTCCGTGGATAATTGTATTTCGGATAAGGTTATATTATTGAATGTTATTAAGCTTGGAAATATTTCGAGAAAAGATTTAAATACTAATTTTGGTGATTTTTAAAGGAGAAATTTGTCATTTACTTGAGTAATTGTTTTCCCGATGTAGTCGGGGTGGGCTGTTGATTGTGCATGACTGCATGTGACCGCTTTGCAATTTACATTCCGCGAGCGGAGTTTTATTTCCCCCACTCTCATGGGAGCGGGCCGTACGCCACAGCGAGATTGAACGAAATATTATGGTTCGGGTCGTTCGACCCTCGGCAGTGGACAAAGATGATTATTATGATGGCTCAGGTCGGTTGTCCTTATCCCGTATGCGCATGCTAAATGGTTAAATGTTTTCATGGATTTTTAAGTGATAAGGTATTTGGGGAAAAATAAAGAAGTAATTGTTTATTTAAGATATTTGGGGGAAAATATGGAAGTAGTAATTGTTTACTTACTTCCAGTATTCACTTGGATTTCAATGCCTTATATATTTGCTGCTTTACTACCTTTACATGCCTGTGGTTTTCATCACATTATGTTAAATTAATCTATTGGACCTTAGTGAGTGTCTAATTCGACCTCTCGTCACTACCTCGCTGAGGTTAGGCAGGCGACTTACTGAGTACACGTTGTTTTCATACTCATGCTACACTTGCTGTGCATTTTTATTGCACATGTACTTTCATAGCGATGTGGCTTGTTGGAGACTTAGGCAAGCTGCATCATCCGAGGGCGATCTGCAGCTGACAGAGTCTCCCTTATATTGTATTTATTTCCAGTTTGAATTCCTTGTCCAATTTGTATTTCGGACAAGCTTGTAGTATTGTGAAATTCTTAGAATTTGCTCATGTACTTGTGACACCGGGTTCTGGGATGTGTTGGGATATATTTGCTAAAATGGAATATTTAAACCATTGTATTTACTTAGCAGATCGGTACATAGACGTCTATACTTATCTTTGAGAGGCTACATGGATGTTAGGAGTACTTCCCTTCTTGATTCCTCATCGTGTGATTCGATTCCTTTGAGTCTTATGCCTATGCCTATTCCTACTCAATCATACGTGTCGCGTAGCGCTTTCTATGAATCAGGAAATTGAGGAATTAAAATGGTGCTACGAATATGGTGCGAGATGTTTCCCGTGTGTTGTTGGTGGTGGATGTGGTTATTGCCCTGCAAAAGGATAATATGTTGTTTCAGCTCAGTAGTTGTGTTGCTAAGAGCCTGCGAGGCTATGCTCAGGTGGTGATGATGCTTACGATAGGTTATCGCGTTTTGTCGATATGATGATAGAATGCTTGCCCATATGTTGGAGGTGAGGAATGGCTTGAAGGGAGGTCTTCTCAGAGTGTGATTTCGAGATTCCAGTATTTAGATTCAGGCGGAAGGAAGGTGATTGATCTATAAATGGACAAGTTTTGCATAGATAAAGTAGTAAGACTTGGTGTTTTCAAATAAGGAGGGATATTCACCTATGATGTGACACCGTCGTCACTAATCGAATGGAATGTGCTAAGTCTGTGGGTGCTATGGTTGCTTCGGGTGCATCGGGTCAGAGTGTGGTGAAGTAGTATTGGAGAAGCGGTTATCAGAGTTCGTGGTGTGTGGTGGTTCAGGACTGAATAGTTATTTCTAATCAATGCAGCTCGAGAAAGGTGATCTTCGGAGAGTTTAAAGTCATGATGAACTGCTGGTTTAAGGGCTACAGAGAATGATATTGAATTGAGGCAGTAATTGAGCGGCATACGATGAAGGAAGATATGTGAAAAGTCCTAGGCGGTTGTTCCATTTCTAGGAGGCCAGGTGTATGAAGCGGGAGTCGAGCAAGCGCATAGAGGGGGGAGTTTGACCAAATGGAGGAGCGGCAACATAGTACTGAATTAGAAGGTATTGTAGCGCCTTTAGTAGATGTCCATGGGGAGCGGACAGATTGGTAACATTGGTGAATGAGAATAGTCTTAGGATGGAGTATTGATGTCGTAGAGATAGTGCATTACAGCGTCGTTGGAAGGTGTCAGTTGGTGGTTTCCACAGGTGGGTTATCTCCTGTGAGTAGGTTAGCAGTTGTGTGGTTGGCAAGTTTCTGTGAGGGATTCTAGTGGCTATTCGGTAGGAGGCAGAATGTGCGAATGATGCTAGAGAATTTGAGTATTTAGGGAATGCGGACAAGAGAATTCAGAAGAACTGGACGGATTGGTTAAGCAAAATCATGCTAACAAAGGAGAAAGGATCTCAACAGGGTCTAGAGTGGTGCAAGGAGTAGCTTTGGGCTAAGTGGGGGAGTCCCACCACCTATTGTTGAGTTGTAGGATTGTGTTCTCATGGGGTTACGGATTGTCGGCGTAATGGCAAGTTATTACAGCTAAGGGGAAATGAGTATAATGGTAATTGTGCATGTGATTTGATAAATGTGTGAAAAAGTTGGTCCTGTTGGACCAGGGTTAGGCTTTGAGAGATTCCGAATTTATGCTTAAGGCATAGGCGAGTGTAAGGGTAGTGACTCAGTCACGTACTTCATTGAGAGGAGGTTCATGTGCTAGAAGAGCCTTGTAGTTGATTGTATTCGGGGAGATATAAAGTGGGTAACTCTCAATAAAGGTCCTAGTGAATTCAAAGGTTAAGAACGCGGTGTTTAAGGGTTTCAGACAGCATATGATTAAGAGTCGAGCTTTTGCAGTATAATTCCTGAGAAAGGGGAAATAATTGGAGTGGTCTATGTTATTTTCAGAATGCAGGATAGTATTGGAGGAGTGAGAGAAATAACTCCGGGTTGTAGAAAGATTATCAGGAGGGCATGGGATGGGTTGTGAGACTGAGACAACACGGTCTCGTGAATCAAGGTCACACGGGACGAGTGAGGGTTGAGTTTTCTATGAGTTGAAGGAAGTTACTATTATTCCGGAGGCAATTTGAGGTGATTAAAAGAAGATAGATTGATTAGCCATGGTTGAAGTGTCACACTTACGGCAGTGATCAGTTCCTTCGATGTGTTTAAGTTATGCATGTGGTTTATGCCGGTGTGCGAGGCATGTTAGATGTTGAAATAGATTTTATTTGGAAACATTCAAGTATTATGGCCTGTCAGGTGTAGGAGGATCCCGAAAGGGGTTATGGTGGTTCAGACCACTACTTAAGAATTTGCATGTATTGTGATTGTGGGAATTTACTCGTGTGTTGTGGTTGTTCTCTTAAATTGAGGTAAGTAAAAGGTTTCTATATGATGCAGTATTCACCCTATTAGTGGTTCAGAAGTTATGATGGAATTCTTGCGCTATCTCATATTTGCATGTTAGGTGCGGTAAGCAGTATGTAACTAGGAGTAAGAATCGAGATTGTGGTTAGGTGTTAACAAGTATGTCATGAGATCAGATGAGCAAGAAAAAGTTATTTGAAAGTTCAGAGTAAGCTGGTGTTATCTTCAGTGTCACCTGAAATCGATATTCGGTGAAAGAGGCTTTGTACCCTGGTCATGGGTTCTTGATGTGTTTTGCAGTATTAGAGTGGTCGGTGATGCGGAGGTGCAGACTTGTTACCTGGTGTGGAAGGTCGTGGGAGCATAACCACGAGAAGATTGTATAAGTGTGACATGTAGTCACTAAATGGGTTGAAGATTTGGACTAAGTATAAAAAAGTGCAATATTGTTTATTTGAGAGTTTATGCCTGGAAGGCATTCAGTTCATTTGGTCGTGGATTGTGGGGTGTTTGTCCCGGCTATGATGGTTTCTCGCGTATTATGAGAGGAAGTGGGTTAATATGCACCCAGGTAAAGCTATTAGCTTAGTTTGGTGCGAGAAAGGTAGACTCGATGTTTGTGGGTGGAGTTAAATGTGGTTATGGGCTTCATGCGAGTCAGATGTGTTCATTTCAGTATAGCGCTCCTCAAGGAGGGGTTTTGGAATATCAGGTGTTGTTCCGTCTTCGCCAAATTCACGTAATATTAGGATTTTTCCGTTTAAGTTGTAACGACTGATAATTTCTTATGTGTTGAGGCCCCGCGTAGTGGTGAAGTTATGAGAGCAGGATAGATCTTGAGATCGATAGTATATATATATATAGCACACCTCAGTTGTGGTTGGGTTTTGTAGCATATGGCCTTCTCACTCTCCCCAGGATGGTATTATGCGCTTAGCGTGCTTGTAACCGATATTTGGTAATGTGTAATAATGAACAATTCGGCTCCGTGTATATTTTCTTATGTGAATGTATGATGAGATCGGGTGGCACGCCGCCACGGGTATCTCGTTTGGATTGGGTTGCACGCCACAACAGTGTGATGATGAGTAAGTTTTCTATATTTATTTTTCTTGTGTTTTACTTTATATTAGATGAGAAGAGTTCATAATAAGTTGCAGGAGTTGAGTAGTCTTATCCTTAGTCATTTCTCTATGTATCATGTTCGAGTTATGGCCTATTGGCTCGTTGTGGTGTCATATGAGACTATTGGTCATGTTTGTGGTGATTTGTTGTCTGAGCAGTTCATACTGGGTGAGACGAGATTATTGGTTCAGGGATCAGCGCGATAAGATTATGTGAAATACATTGAAGGACAATTACCATTATTTGGTTCGCAATGAGGTGATGATTCTAGTCAAGAGGAGGTATTCAATGATTTGTTAACTCGACAGTTGATTATGAATTTCTACACATCTCCTTTGTTGTGGTAGTATCGCCAGCATTATAACATGATTTATATATATATCATGAGGTGCATTGGGAGCATCAGATTCATGGAATTTTGGCTATTAAGGTTCAAAGAGTGTCATTGTGGTTAGATGATGAGTTATGCGGTGCATGGTGCTGATTCAGCAAAGGTACGTAGTCATGTTCTGGTATGTTGTGTGGTAGTTGATACGGTTTTTAATATTAGACTAGGCCTGGCAGAGAATTTGAAGTGTTGGAACTGGATTTTGAGCTTGTTATATGGATAAAAGGAGAAATCTTCAGATTTGATCAAGCTAATGTAATCAACTTGGTTGTGCTAGCTCGGGCAGGTGCTCGGGGTGTTAAACAGTGATTTCAGATAACTATAGAGCAGTTCTTAGCACGTTCGAGGACGAACGTCTGTTTAAGTGAGGGAGAATGTAATGACCCGACCGGTCGTTTTGAGCTCTAGCGCATCGTTCAACGGTTTGAAGTCGCGAGCAGCTCCATTTCAGGTATTATGACTCGTTGGCATGGTTGGAGTTGAATTTCGGAAAGTTTAGAGTTGGATTAGAAAGAAAATTCTCATTTCAGAAGCATTAAGTTGGAGAAATGGACTAAGATTAGAATTTTGAGTAAACGACCTCCGAATCAGGATTTGAAGGTTCCTGCATGTTTGTGTGAGGATTTTCGGACTTGGGCGTATGTACAGATTGGGTTTTGGATAACCCAAAAGCGTTTCGGCTTATATTATGGAAGTCAGCATTTTGGAGAAAATTTCCTAAGTTTGGCTTAAAGCGCATTTCAGTGTTATTGATGTCCGTTTGGGATTCGGAGCCCGGGAATAACTCCGTATGGTGATTCTGGAGTTGGGAGTGCGATCGGAAGTGAATTTGGATGTCCGTAGGTCATTTTGAGGTCATTTGGCTAAAGATAGAAATTTGAAGGTTTTTGAGAAATCCGACTGGAAGTTAAAATTTGGATATCGGGGTCGGAATGCGATTCCGGAAGTTGGAGCAGGTCCGTAATGTCGAATATGACTTGCGTGCAAAATTTGGGGTCAATCGGACGTGATTTGACATGTTTCGGCATCTGATGTAGAAGTTTGAAATTTCAAAGTTCATAAAGTTTGAGTTTGAATGCGATTCATTATTTCGGCATTGTTCGATGTGATTTGAGGCCTCGAGCAAGTCCGTGGATGTTATGGGACTGAGTCCTGTGATTCGACGGGGTCCCGGGGGCCTCGGGTGGATTCCGGGTGGTTAACAGATCAAATTTGAAGTTGGAATATGAGTTGGAGCTGATGGTGTCTGGTGTGACCGCACCTGCGAGGATTTGGCCGCATGTGCGGCCTTGGCGCTGCAGGTGCGATGGAATTTCTGCACCTGTGAAGGCGCAGATGCGGGCTTTGGGTCGCAGGTGAGATCCGGCTGGAGGAGAAGGAAGCCGCAGGGGCGGGCTCTTGGGCGCACCTGCGGAAGAGCAGGTGCGAAGATCATATCGCAGGTGAGAAACGTGGCCTGGACAGAATGTTTTATAACCGTGATTGTTGGCTATTTCCTCTTGGCATGGGCGATTTTGGGAGGCTTCAAAGGAGTATTTTCTTCATGCAATGTTAGGTAAGTAATTCCTTCATGTTTCTAAGTTAAATATAAGGTTTGTGCATGGAATTAGACATAGAAATTAGTAGGAAATTGGGAAATCTTGAAGAAAACCTAGAAATTTGTATTTGGATTTTAAGCACGAATTTGAGCATGGAATTTAGAGTAAATTGTATATTTGAACTAGCAAAGCTATGGGTAGGGTATATCTTCGAGAAATTTCGAATTCCGGGCACGCGGACCCGAGGGTATTTTGGTTAATTCGCTGAGCGGGGTTGGAAAATTATATAATTTGGAATTTTTGCAAATATTAGAGTATATTTTCATTGGTCTGTCGTTGTTTGGATAGTTTTGGGGTGTTGTACATCCATTGGAGTCGTTAGGAAGTCTTGGAAGCCGGTTATGGGATTTCGGGGCGAGGTAAGTCTCCTTTCTAACTTTGTGAGGGAGAATTGTCCCCCTAGGTGAACTAATTAAGTATGTGCTACTATCTGCGGGGGCTACGTACGCACGAGGTGACGAGAGTCCATGCGTAGCTACTATTATGTCATGTCCGGGTAGTCTAGGACCCACTAGCATGCCTTACCTGTTGTACCTGTGATTTTTCCTGTAATATTAGACTGCTAATATAATCGAAATCGTAATTGAATATCTACAGAAGACTAGATTTCATTTTCTTAATCATCTAGAAAGAGAATTCATTTCCTCCGTGGATAATTGTATTCCAGATAAGGTTATATTATTGAATATTATTAATTTTGGCAAATGAATTTCGAAAAAAGATTTAAATACTAATTATTGTGATTTTTAAAGGAGAAAATTTTCATTTACTTGAGTAATTGTTTTTCCGATGTAGTCGGGGTGGACTGTTGATTGTGCATAGACCACTTCACAATTTACATTCCGCAAGCAGAGTGTTATTTCCCCCACTCTCATGAGAGCGGGTCGTACGCCACGGCGAGATTGAAAGAAATATTATGGTTCGGGCCGTTCGACCCTCGATAGTGCACAGAGATGATTATTATGATGGCTCAAGCCGGTTGTCCTTATCCTGTATGCGCATGCTAAATTGTTAAAAGTTTTTCATGGATTTTTAACTGATAAGGTATTTGGGGAACAATAAAGAAGTAATTGTTTATTTAAGATATCTGGGGGAAAATAAGGAAGTAGTAACTGTTTACTTACTTCCAGTATTCACTAGGATTTCAGTGCCTTATATATTTGCTACTTTACTACCTTTACATGCCTAGCGTTTTCATCACATTCTGTTAAATTAATCTGTTGGACCTTAGTGAGTGTCTAATTCGACCTCTCATCACTACCTCTCTGAGGTTAGGCGTGCAACTTACTGAGTACACGTTGTTTTTTTACTCATGCTACACTTGCTGTGCATTTTTATTGCACAGGTACTTTCATAGCGACATGACTGGTTGGAGACTTAGGCGAGCTGTATCATCCGGGGCCGGTCCGCAGCTGACAGAGTCTCCCTCATATTGTATTTATTTCCAGTTTGAATTCCTTGTCAAATTTTTATTTCAGACAAGCATGTAGTATTGTGAAATTCTTAGAATTTGCTCATGTACTTGTGACACCGGGTTCTGGGATGTGTTAGGATATATTTGCTAAAATAGAATATTTAAACCATTGTATTTACGTAACGGATTTTATTTAGTTATTATGTAATAAAGTGAAAGGTAACGATTTTCATAAATGCTAAAACAGGAATATTTAACTTAACTATTTAAATGATTGGCTTGCCTGACAATGGTGTCGGCGCCATCACGACCTTATGGATTTCGGGTCGTGACATCTATACTATTTTAAAATTAGGAAACCCTTAAGTCAGAAGTCAAATTACCTATTTATCCTCTTAAAAACTAATTACCCTACTTATTTTAAAAAATTATAATTATAATATTTAAATAGAAAGAAGGACAAAATTATTCTGAAGGGTTGTGTATATTCAAACGTTTAATTTCGCATTAATAATGATTTATTATGAAACAAAAACCTCAAAAGTCAAAGGTTATATTACAAAAGCCCTTCTAAACTTTTATAAATATATATATAATTCGATAATAATAAATTAATCATGTAAAAGAAAAAAAAATAATATGCATTTTCTTAGAAGTTGTGACTTTCTAATTAAATGTAACTAACTATCCTTTTTAATTTTTGTTTCTAATTGTTGGCTGCTTTCACCAGAAGTTATAACAATACGAAGACTGCAGTCATTCAAAACGTGACAAGCTTTTTTTGGTTTCTCACTCGGCGTTCGGTATTTGTATTGGAGACCAACTATATACGGATTCGGGCTAAGTAAGGTCCCATTAGACGGGTTGCGTTCCCTACCCAAGATTTTTCCATATTCGAGACTCAAACCCGAGACCTCATCCACTGTACCACATCTTTTGATAGTAACGTGACAACCTAATTATTATGATATCGTAGATCTTACCCAAAAAATATAACTAATATAAGAGGTTTGATCAAGATGCAAATGATGTCACCTACTATTTTATTTGTATGATTGCTACTCAATTTCAAAAAGTGCATAGTGCTATATAGTCATAAAGAAAGTTTATTGCTTAATTTAGGGTTCCTATCAGAATGTGATCGATAGAAACTACCAAAACACGCCATGCACGGTTAATCATTGGGGCAGTCATATTCAGGTGATACGTTGTGATCATTTCTTTCACTGCAGTTGTTTGTAAAGATGGATGGACATAAAGTTAGAGAAATATTTTGTGTTGCTGGACAATAAAGTACTATATTCCATAACAGGTATGAGTATTGTCGGGATTAGAGGTGGCAAAATGGTTAAAACGTGACACAAACTTTTTTTGGTTTTTCATTCGGCGTCCGATATTCGCATTGGAGCCCAACTATATGCGGATTCGAGCCGAGTGGGGTCCCATTTTACGGGTAGCGCTCCCTACCAAGGATTTTTCTATATCCAGGACTCAAACCCGAAATCTCTAATGAAGGGAACGGAAGCCCCATCCTGTGTACCACATCCTTTAGTAGTAACCTGACACAAGCTAATTATTATGATATCGTAGATCTTACTAAAAAATATAACTAATACAAGAAGTTTGATCAAGATGCAAATTATGTCACCTACTATTTTATTTGCATGTTTGCTACTCAATTTCAAAAAAAGTGCATAGTGCTATATAGTCATAAAGAATGTTTATTGCTTAATTTAGGGTTCCTATCAGAATGTGATCGATAGAAACTACCAAAACACGCCATGCACGGTTAATAATTGACGTACTCATATTCAGGTGATACGTTGTGATCATTTCTTTCACTGCAGTTGTTTGTAAAGTTGAATGGACATAAAGTTAGAGAAATATTTTGTGTTGCTGGACAATAAAGTACTATATTACAGAACAGGTATGAGTACTATCCGGTTTAGAGATGGCAAGTTTGGGAAACTAGGAATTCTCCCAAAGGTAATCATATTCAAGAAGCCATAGATAATATGGATATCCATATTATTCGCGGGATCGAATAACTCGTTTTTTATCCGTCTCAAATGATCAGGTCGAATAATTTATCCGATCTATCCCATTTTTGACCCGCTCATATCCGTGCCGCCCCGCCCATTTGCCACCCCTTGTTGGGATTATTAAACGAACATGAGTAGCAAGCAGTATAGTTGTACCATCGAACTTTTAGGAGGAGTTATACATTTATTGTTCCAGCAGGAACATGAAATTCAATATCTTATGCATAAATTTATAAATTATTATAGTAATTTTTTAAATATCCTATATAATATATGAACGTTTATGAATAATGTAACTTCATTATCACGTTACCTTTAAAACAAAGTTATGTGAAATCATCTTTTAAAATAAATATCTCTAATGTTGTATGGGTAACTGATAATGTGTGATGATCCGATAGGTCATTTATTGTGTGCACAGTTCGTGTCTTTTTCGAAAGATTTTATGTGAAAATTTGACGAAAATATAAAATCGTGCTTTAAAACTCATTTGAGTTGACTTCGGTCAACATTTTGAGTAAACGAACTCAGGTCAGTGTTTTGACAGTCCCGGTAGGTCTGTATCGTGATTTGGGACTTGGACATATTCCTGGAATCGAATTCAAAAGTCCCTAGCTTGAATTATCGCCATTTGTTGAAAAAACTAGAAGTTTAAAGGCTTAAAGAAATCGCAAGTTTGACCATAGTTTGACTTTGTTGCTACCATGTTCGGATCTTGGTTTCAGAACTTGGTATAACTTCATTACAGTAATTATCACTTGTCTGTAAAATTTGATGTAAAACGGAGTTGATTTGACATGATTCGGACGTCCGATTGTGAAATTGAAATTTCTGAAGTTTATTTTAAAATCTCATATGCTTCAGTGTTCGATTCATAGTTCTAGGTGTTATATATGTGTTTTGATCGCGCGAGCGAGTTCATGTATTTTTTTGGGACTCGTGTGCATGCTTGGTTTGGAGCCCTAAGGGCTCTGGCGAGTTTCGGTGTTGCGTAGTGTTTGATAGAGTTCAACACTGTTGATTTTTGTGCAGAAGCTTCAGGTCATGCAATTGCGAAAAATGGGTTGCAATTGCAAAGTTGATTTAGGTCTGTATGGGTCGCAATTGCAAAGGATGTGTAACAACCCGACCGATCATTTTTCTTTCTTGACCACCGTTCCCCTAAATAAGACCCCATGTATGTGCTTTTAGTATTTTATGACTTGAAGGGAAATTTAGTGCAGGTTTGGAAATGTTCGGGTTGAAATCGGAACACATAGTTCCTCAATATTGGCTTAAAAGGGGTTACGTTTGACTTGGGTCAACATTTGTAGTAAACAAACTCAGAACCGGGATTTAACGGCCCTAATAGGTTTATATGATGATTTTGGACTTGGGCGTATGTTCGGGTCGGATTTTGAATGACCCGGGAGCGTTTCGGTGCATAAAGTTGAAAGTTGGCGCATTGAAGGTTTTAAAGTTCTCTAAATTTTGGGTTGAATTTAGTTTTTGTGTTATCATAGTCCGATTGAGATTTCGAGCATGAGAATAGTTATGTTTGGTGATTTAAAACTTTCAAGCAAAATTTGGTGTCTTTCCGAGTAGTTTATGTATGATTCGGCGCGTTCGAGTAAGTTTGAAGAACTTGAAGTTCATAAGTTTGTTCTATTTGGTTTTGGGTTGTGATTCTTAGTTTTGGTATTGTTTTCCGTGTTTCGAGAGGTCGAGCAGGTTCGTTTTATGTTTACGAACTTGTTGGTATGTTTTGGACGAGGTCCCGTGTCACGACCAAAAATTCACTAGTCGTGAGGACACCTAACCCGGCCCGTTAGGTGAGCCCAATAGCAGTTAACACAATTCTAATAAAATAAAGGTGACCAACAAATAATATATCTGGATTCCATACAATATCCCAAGGACTGGTAGTACAAGTCATGAGTTACTATGATTTGATTATTGGAAAAATTGATATGAAATGAATACAACTTCTATTTGACATGTACGTAAACAGAATTCAACTCTAAAACTACCCAGAGACAAGTGGTAGCCACACCCGGAAGGCACGAACATCTTCAGAGTCAGCTCCCATCATCCACTACAGCTCTGCTCCAAGATTTACACGCAAGGTGCAAAAGTATAGTATGAGTACAACCGACTCCATGTACTCAATAAGTATGTTGAATAACCTCGGTGAAGTAACGACGAGGTTTCTTATTTAAAGATATTCATTGATATAGCCTGTGAAGAAGACTAGCAATAGAACAATACTAGAACATAACCGAAAAGAATACAAGAAATAAATATGCGGAGCAGTAAATGATTACTAGAAGAAATCACGATTTATATTCCTCAATATCACGACCAATTCTTTCCTTGAGAGATAACCAACAAACCATGGTAGTAAATCCATAACTTTCATAGCGTGAGAAATGCACTCACGATCGCAAATCAACTGGCACGACAACACCCTTTGCGCATTTATCTCATACTCA
The DNA here is from genome assembly GCA_005239535.1 of Nicotiana rustica. NCBI lineage: Eukaryota > Viridiplantae > Streptophyta > Magnoliopsida > Solanales > Solanaceae > Nicotiana > Nicotiana rustica. The sequence goes on from ML537374.1 coordinate 141,667, forward strand.
CCAAATATTCATTTAACTTGTCACGACCCAAATTCTCCCTCGGTGAATTGTCGTGACGGCACCTAGTCTACACGACTAGGTAAGCCTAACACTTGCGGAAATGAAATGAAAACTTGAAATTTAACAACTAATAGTAACAATAATTAAAATAAGAAATTGAGATGTCGCTCGACATATACAACAGACAACTCTTCGAATATCCATAACACTCCCAAGATCCAGAACACAGTAAGTCACAAGCTTCTACGCAGTTCTAATTGTTCTATACATCATTGTTTGTAGAATATAAGAAAATAATGAACATAGGGGCATAGAGGG
>ML537374.1:142599-183305 GCA_005239535.1 Nicotiana rustica
GATAAACAGCAGCGACTGCAACTAAGGACGAGGCTGGTATGATGAACCTGGATCTGCACACAAAAAATATGTGCAGGAAAGGGCATGAGTACACCACAACGGTGCCCAATAAGTGCCAGGCCTAACCTCGGTCGAGTAGTGACGAGGACAGGTAAGGGCCCTACTGGTATATATACATATAATAAAGCAAGGCAGAATGAAATATTGCAGTAAAACAAAGACTGGAATTTAATAAGAATGAAATCATAGAAATCAACATCTCAGTACATAGAGATAACAATAGGGGATCACCCGAGATACCGTCTCGTAGTCCAAAATGTAAATGTTCAGTAGGATCTCACGGAATACCGTTCCGTAATCCCAAAGTAAATATACAAACAGGGGGATCTCTCGGATTACCGTTCCTTAGTTCCAAAAGTAAATAAACAAAATAGGGGGAATCTCCCAAAGTAAGACCAGGGGGAATCTCCCAAAGTAAGACCAAGGGTAATCTCCCGATCTGTAGTCCCAAAGTGAATACACAACTCAACCAGTAGAATTCAACAGCTACAACACGAAATCATACAATTTAGACTAAGTACAAGTCAAGGAAAGCAGAAAATTCACTAAACATGTTGCACAGAGTTCAGATAAACAATTAAGGAAAGTAGGCATGATATTATAATCTAACAGGATACTACACATGCTGATATGACTCAAATAATAAGGAAAATAGGTTGTCACTTAGCAGAAATAGGGTTTTACAACATTTTGCATGTGTACATACTCGTCACCTCACGTGCACGGCGCTCACATATCAAAACAATCCCAAATCCTAAGGGGAGTTTCCCCACACAAGGTTAGGCAAGCCACTTACATCGAACCAAGCTCAATCATTCTGTAACAATGCTCTTTTCACGAAAATCCATTACATAACATAAAAATAACTACAAGGAACTAATCTAGCTATTGAAATTAAAGCTAAAACGAGAAATTGGAAACTCGCCCTAAAAATCCTCCCTGGGCCCACGTCTCGGAATCTTGTAAAAGTCACCTAATATGAACACCCATTCACTCACGAGTTCACTCGTACCAAATTATCCAAATTCGATGTCTAAATCTAAATCAAAACTCATAAATTCGGTTGAAAAACTTTTTCCCCATTTTCCCAACTCTCTCATCCAATTTCCTTAATGTAATGAAGAAAAAAACTATATATTAATAAAATACAACCAAAAACGAGTTATGAATCGTTACCCAGAAGCTTCCTCTGAACATCCCTCGAAAAATCGCCTAATTCCAAGCTCTCAAGTCCAAAAATGAAGAATGAGATCAAACCCTCGCACATGCGGTAAAATTCCTGCTTCTGCAGTACCTCTTTTGCGGCTAAGACTCCGCACCTATGGAGTTTCATTAAAATCCCAGGCTTTACACCTGCACACAACCATCCGCACCCGCGAACGCGCTTCTGCGCTCAACCGTCCGCTTCCGTGGAACCTTGGCTACCTCAGCTTCCTCCCCAAATTCCTCTTCTACAACCACCACACCGCATCTGTGCTCACACTCTTTCATAACCAAAAGCGCACCTGTGCCCTTCTCTCTGCATGTGCGAGTTCATACCTGCGGTCTCCTCACCGCAGGTGCGAAATACAAGAAAACCAGCAACTTCAGATATTGCATAAGTCCAATTTTCCATCAGTTAAGAACCCAAAACTCACCCGAGGCCCCATGAACTCAACCATACACACCAACCAATCCTTAAACACCATATGAACTTAGTCGAGCCCTAAAACCACATCAAACAACGCTAAAATCACGAATCATCCTACGATTCAAATTTACAGAACTTGAAACTTCCAAATTCGACAACCGATGCTGAAACCAACCAAATCACATCCGGTTGACCCCAAATTTTTTACACAAGGAATTTTAAACCCTATGGACATACTATATTTTTCTGAACTGGAATCCGATCCCGATATTAAAAATTCCACTACCGGTCAAATATCCAAAACATCAACTATCGCCATTTCAAGCCTAAATAAGCTATAGGCCTCCAAAACACCATCCGAACACGCCCCTAAGTGCAAAATCACCTAATAGAGCAAACGGAAGCAACATAACTCCATTTCGGAGTTGTCTTCATACAGTTCTGACTACGGTCCAAATCCTAAGGCTTAAGCTCCCGTTTTAGGGGCTAAGTGTCCCAAAACACTGCAAAAACCAAAACGAAACCTTCCCTAGCATAAATAGATACGGGGAAAATATCTAATAGGGGATCGGTGTTATAAATCTCAAGAAGATCGACCGGGTCGTCACATAATTGTGCCAACCAGGTGAATGAAATACCAAAAACAGTAATGAGAAAGCGGAAATACACAGGTAGTAACAATGAACAAGGCAATACATATATACAACAGTAACAAACCAGGTAAAAGGAATAGAAGTAATGACATCAATTGGGAAAAAAGAACATAAATTTCACTAACATGATAGAAGGCCTAGATGTAGATATAAGAAAAAAAGGTAAAGCATGATCTTTACGAGCTAACAAATTGAAGGCATATATAACTAACATGGTAGAAGGCTTTTACGAAAGTGAAACAAGTGAGGAACGAGATAGATGTAGGTATGACAATTAAGAAGGAAAACATGATATTTTCAAGTTAAACAGATAGAAGGCATGGGCAACACGATAACAATTAAGATAAAGGAAAAACACTGAACAACAACACCATGTCACATAGAAAATATAGGTACAACAATAACATATCAAGGTAAAGGGCATGAACTTACAAACAAGGAATATATGTCACAATATAATGCATGTCCCTCGTCCTCGTCTGCACGGAAACACCATTTGTTCCATGAGCGCATGATAATATTAAAATATGATAATATAAATGAAATGGCACGGCATCAACCATTATCATTTTAATCTCATACTCACATCATAATGTAATGAGATCATGATAATGTAAGTGAAATGACACGGCATCACCCTTCGTACTTTTACTGTCATCCTCACATGATAATGTAAATAGAATGGCACGGCATCACCATTCATGCTTTTACTCTCATCCGCACATGATAATATAAATGAAATGGAACGACATCACCCTTCATTCTTTACACTCTTTCTCACCAAGCATATGTATATCAGTGACAAGCAAGATAGGAAGCTTGAATAACATCAAGGAGAGTGTTAAAGTGAATATTCCAAATGAACATCAGTCACAACTTTCAAGACAATGACAATTCAATAATCCTCAAGTACTTTATTGTTCAAGTATTTCGACAAGTCTCAAAAATATGATCTTAACTCAAGTATAGAATACAATATCTCAAGAATAACGGTCGTAGCAATGTATTAATGATTAAACATAGTGATGACCGAATTTAACACATCAATGGTTTCACAAAAATCCGTCAAATTTTTAATCAAGTTATAATAAGCTAAATCTCATTTTCTAATATTTAATTTCATATTCTTAGTAAACTAGAAGTCAAGTGAGACATGAAACAAAAAAGCCAGATAATTCTACAAGGCACAATTAATCATATAATTTACCCCTAGGCATGATTAACCCTGACACATACATATACACTCGTCACCTCATATATGCATCACCCCCGTATGTACCAGACAATGGAAATTAGTAGGAAAAATTCTCCCAAAAATGTTAGGCAATACACTTACCTCAAACAAGTCAAATTGATACACTAGAAGCGCCATCCCATTCAAATCATCCTCCGAACGGCTCGAAACCTAATCCTTGTGGTGAAAATCACCTGAAAAATCGCCCAAATCCGAGTCCAGGGTTCAAAATATGAAAAAATGAGCAAAAATCCAGAAACTCCAATTCTTAACCAAGCTACAGATGTCGCATTTGCGACCAATGTTCGTAATTGCGGACAGTTCGCAATTGCGACCACATGATTGCAATTGCGACAAAATATTCGCAATTGCGACAAAATGTTTGCAATTGGGACCAAGCTTCGCAATTGTGACCAGATATTCACATATGCGGAGTTCAAAATTACAACAAAAGGTTCGCAATTACTAAGTACCAGCGAATCCAAACTTCACCGAGATGATCTGAAACCACCTCGAAACACATCCAGAACCTCCCACACACAAACCGTATATGCATTTTAATCATAAAACACGGTACATATCTGTTTGCACCCACAAAACACCAAACAGAGGTTGTCTTGACCCGATATTGACCATGGTCAAACTCCAAATTTATTAACTTAACTAGTCTCTCAACCAAAGATCCAAAATACAACCGAGCTCCTCGGGACCCTGTCAAATCATGCCAACAAGTTCCGAAATATATCACGGACCTAATTGAGGTATCAATTCTCTCATAGCAACCTTAAAACCATGTATCGCACCCGAAATCAAACTTTATGAACTTTTGAACTTTCAACTTCCAAAACACGTGTCGAACCATATCAAATGAACTCGGAATTACCTCAAATTTTGCACACAAGTTCCAAATGACATAAAGAACCTATTACAACTCACGAAAACACAATCCGAATCTGATATAATAAAAGTTAACTCCCGGTCAAACTCATAAACATTCCAACCCTTCAAATTTCCAACTTTTGCCAAATAATAACAAACCTTCTAGAAACATCCAAATGAAATTATGAGCTTACCCCAAAGTCCGAAATCACCCTATAGACCTACCGGAACCATTAAAACTCCGATCCAATGCCATATACACAATAATCAAACTTGATCAACTCTTGCAACTTAAAGCCTTTAACATGAGATTCATTCCTTCAATTCCATTTCGAGGCACCTAAAAATGAAAACTGACGATTCACACAAGCCATAATATCATATGAAGCTACTTAAGACTTTATAAAGCTTAACGGAATGCAAATTCTCAAAAAAACCGGTTAGGTCATTACACTCTGGGTGCCTCTAGTGCAATCGCACATACGAAGAACCTGTCGCAGGTGCGAGCTAATTCCCTCAGAAGCGACCTGGCGTGGGATTGACAATGATCGTTGAAGCAGAGCAGGAGCCGCACCTGCGAACACGTAGGTGTGAGCGAGTTAATCGCAGAAGCGGAAAAGGACAAAAATGCGACACATATGCTGCGGAAGCAGCTTGTAGAATCGAGTCGTTGTCTGCAAAAGCGAATGAGGAAGATATGGGCTTGGTTCGCACTTGCAAGGTTTTGTCCGCAGAAGTGAAGCCGTGTGACATTGCAAGTGCAAAAAATCACTGGGTAGTGAGGTTTATTTAAGTCGGGACTTAGGCAATTTTTGACGCATTTCTTTCACCTCTTGGGAAATTTTGGACCTTCTTGGAGAGGGGTTTTCACCCAGATATTAAAGGAAAGTAATTTCTATCTAATGTAAGTTAAATACATAGATTATGGGTAAATTTTAACATGTAAAATTGTTGAAATTATGGGTTTTGTTGATGTATTGACTTGCCTAACAGCGACGTTGGACGCCATCACGTCCTATTTGAAAAATTGGGTCATGACAACATGGTATCATAACATTACTTTCACGTAGGTCTCACAAGTTATGAGTAGGCCTAATAGAGTCTTGCGGATCGATGCAGAGACGTCATTACATACCTTCAAAAGGCTATAGGATGTTAGGAAGCTGCTCTTTCTTCATCTCCTATCATGCAATTGATGTTCTACTAAATATCCTTCCCTTATTCCCTCACAGATGGTGAGGACGCACATCAGATGTACCCGACCTAGGAGGAGATTCTCCTGTCGTTGCTATAGGCCGAGGGAGGGATACAACTCGTGGTAGAGAACAAGGGAGTCCTAGAGTATCTCCAGTTATGCCACCAATGGATCCAGTAGAGGATCCTATTATTAAGGATCAAGGCGAGGTGCCTATAGCGGAGCACGACCCAATGGATTTCATGTATGCATCAGGATTCCAAGAGGTCATAGGCCGTATGCTATGGTTCATAGACTCTATGACTCAGGCTGGTTTATTTCCAGCAACCTAGCCACATCTTGGGCGGGGAGGGGGTAGCACAGACCCCTACCGCTCAAGCTCTAGGACATACAGCTGCCGTATGTCTTTATTCACAGCCGATTTGGACTCGAATTGTGAAACTAATCATATATATGAACTCAGCGGGTCATGGATAGATAAAATCTACCATGGACCCTGATTTCGATCGGGGGGGGGGGGGGGGGAGGTTGATTTTTGTTGACTTTTATGAAGAAGTGTAAAAATATTAAATTTATCTATTGTAGTTGAACTCCCTGGAATTATTTGATGTTATTGAGTGGATTTTGGTTAGATCCGAGCCATGTGGAGGCGGACTATAAGGGAAAAGATATTTCCGAGTTTTGAATCGGCCTATTTGAGGTAAGTGTCTTGCTAAACTTCTTTTGGGGGAACTACCCTTTAGGATTGGTATTTTTGATTCAATTGTGCTAAGTGAAATCCGTGCACGCAAGGTGACGAGTGGGTACATGGGTTGCATGTAGTAATTGACCGGTTAATGCTACGTAGACTATTTCCATGCTTTAATTGAATATCATATTATGTTCTAAATTCTCATAGTTAAATCATCCTTAATTGTGTTAGACTATCCCTAAATGCTTTAGTTGAATTTTTTAGTAATTTTTCTATATCTACTTGTTAAATTGCTCACATGCTTTAATTGAACATGTTGCCCCTCTACTGACACACGATATCTCTTTGTTGTTAATTTTCACTGTTGAATTAATTGTTCATGTTGTCCTTTACTTGTTGATTTCCATTACTCGATACTCATTGTTGAAGATCATTTCCTTTATAATGAGTAAACCTTATCTAATATTGTGGTTACACGTTGTTCTTCCCATTGTTGAGTTATTTGATGGTGAGGTTGTGGAAGTTATTATTGTTGAAACATCTATTCCCTTGAGCATGATCCATCAATTATTGTTGTTGATATTCGTGTGTATGTTGTGTTGGAGCCATGGGATATTGTTGTGGAATATTGATATTGTTGTTGTTGGCAAGTTGTGATATGTGGGCACTTGTGATGCGATGTTGATGTTGTGATATGATGTTGATGCGCATGCAGTGGTATATGTCTCGGGTTGATGTGCATGCGGCGGTATAAGGTGTGACTTAGTTATGTGCGCGGTTCTTGTGGGGGAACTACGTGAAGCCACACACGTCATAAGCTAGGCTAAGTGCATGTAGCTATTTTGGGAAAACTATATATTTAACCTATTTTCAAATGTAAGGCTCACACAGCAGTATAAGGAAGGATTGTGATTTAAATTGAGAAATGTGATTATACGAGGCGGTACCTCGATTTGATTTCATTATACACGAGGTGGTACCTCGTTGTGTTTCTTGCTATTATTTCATGTTGCAAAGTGTCGTGGAAGAAATATTTCTTGTTCTCCATTCATTATGTTTCTAGTAGTTGTAGTCTGTACATGATCTTTATTTTATTTTAGCTGTTTCTTTCATGCTATTTCTATTGTTGATATTTCCTATATTTCTATCATGCTATCATCTTGTTTTGTATTAGTTGGTTTCTTACTTCCCCTTTTATATCCATATTTTATTTTATACTATTTATTTCATATCCTAGTAGGTGGATTGAACTTGCTTCATCATTACGCTGCTAAGGCTAGGCTTGATACTTGTTGGGTACCATTATGGTGTACTCATACTATGCTTCTGCACATCCTTTAGTGCAGATCCGGGTACGTCTGCGTGTGCCGGTAGATAGATAGTCTTGCCAGCTGCTTTCATCGGAGAGTTCAAGGTATGCTGCTCGACGTCCGCACGCCTCGGAGTTACCTTCCCTTATTTTATTACTGTTTTATTTTCTTTTTTCGGACAGGTATGTAGTAGCACTTTAGTAGCATTCTATAGAGCTTATGACTCAGTTCCACCGATTTTGGAGGTGTGAGATAGTTAGACTTTATTGACAGACGATTTTACCTATTTTTAGTCATTTTTAATATCTTGAAATTATATATCTATTCAGTGGTTGCTAATTGTAAAGTTTACCTAGTCGTCGAGACTAAGTTCCATCACGACATCCTTCGGAGGGAATCTGGGTTCGTGACAAGTTGGTATACGAGATCTAGGTTCATAGGTGTTACGATTCATAACCAGGTTTAGTAGAGTCGTGTGGATCGATACAGAGACGCCTGCACTTATCTTCGAGAGGCTACAGAACTATTAGGAAAACTTCACTTCTTTGATTCCTTATTGTGAGAATTTATTGGTTTCAAAATTCTATATCTTTGTCTTTCTATTCTATCACGGATGGTGAGGACACGCACAGCTAGATCTGATGATCAGACACCCGCGCCCCCTGCTAGAGCTGTGAGAGGCTGGGGCTGGGGTAGAGGCCCAGGACGAGCACATGATACAGCCAGAGTACCTGCCTGAGTTGCGACAGAGTAGCCACCAGTAGCTCCAATCGGGGGTCAAACACTCAAGGTGCCTATTGTCTCCCCTACACTTCAGGAGACCCTCACATAGTTCATGAGCATGTTCAACACCTTAGCTCAGACAAGGTTGATCATAGTTGCACCAGCCACATCTCAAGCTGGGAGGGGGATCACAGACTCCTGCAGCCCGTACCTAGAGCAGCGGATCCAGGATGATCAGGTTCCAGAGGTCATACCAATATAACCTGTTGCTCCAATTCAGCCTGTGGTTAGGGTATCAACATATGAGGAGGAGCATCTTAGGCTCGAGAGGTTCAAGAAGTACCACCCTCCTACTTTAAGTGGCTTTGGCTTCAGAGGTTGCGCATGGATTTCTTGAGGAGTGTCACGGCATTCTCCGCACTATGGGCATTGTAGAGACGAGTGGGGTTGCCTTTACTACGTTCCAACTAAAAGGAGCATCATATAAGTTGTGGCGGGCATACGAGGTGGGTAGCCCGGCTGAGGCAACTTCACTTACATGGGTTCGGTTTTCAAAATTCTTCTTGCGAGCTTGTCCCTCAGACCATTCGAGATGCTTGGCACGTAGAGTTTGAGAAGTTGTGCCGGGGTACCTGTTCGATTTAGTGATTTGTCCAGGCATTCACCATACTTTGTCGCCACAGTCAGGGACCGAGTCTATCTATTTATCGAGGGGCTCAACTAGAATATTAGATACAATATGGTCAAGGAGTTGGAATCAAATACTGTTTATCAACAGGTGGTTGATATTGCACGGAGGTTGGAGGGTATGCGAGACCGTAATAGATAGGATAGGGAAGCCAAGAGTCCTCGTGGCATAGGGGGATTTAGTGGTGGTCATGCTGCATCTCCAGCTTCTTCATGGTAAGGGCTATGTGAGCCGCGCATTTAATTCAACACTTCCAGCTTTTAGCGGTGCTCCGGTTGTATCGAGGTCCTAGGTGCACACTTTGCTCATTCACTTTCTAGTGCACCTCCTGCACGGGGTGCCTATAGCGATCAGTCTAACCGACCTGGCACGAGCTAGTCCCAACTGCCACATCCTCTGATAGCTTCTTTTGAGTGTGGTGATACTCACCACATGGTCAGAGATTGACCTAGACTCATTAGGGGGGAACCTTCCCATACTACTTAGGCACGACAAATTCAGTCGAATCAGCAGAACTCTCAGGCCATGATATTATGCTCTTCCTACTAGGACATAGGCGGTTTCCTTAGACTCATTCATTACAGGTATTGTTCAGGTATTTCATAGAGATGCATCAGTCTTATTTGATCTAGGATCTACTTATTCCTATGTATCATCTTACTTTGCTCCATATATGGGTATATCCCATGATTCTTTGAATTCTCCTGTTTATATTCCATTGTTGTTCACCGTGTGTATCAGTCGTCTTTAGTTTTTCATGGTGGTTTTGAGACCAGAGTTGATCTGTTGTTACTTAGTATGGTAGAATTTGATATTATCTTGGGTGTTGACTAGTAGTCACCCTATCATGCTATTCTTGATTGTCACGCTAAGACTGTGACACTGGCTAGGCCATGTTTGCCACAGCTAGGGTGGAAGGGTGCATTATAGTATGTTCCTAACATGGTTATATCATTTCCATAGGCTTAGCATATTGTTGAGAATGGGTGTAGTGCTTATCTAGCCTTTGTGCGGGATGTCAGTGCTGATACTCCTACCGTTGAGGCAGTGCTAGTAGTGAGGGACTTTCCATACATATTCTCAGCAGATCTTCCGGCATGCCGTCCCACAGGGATATCAACTTTTGCATTGACTCATTGCCAGGAATTAAGCCCATTTCTATTCCACCATGTCGTATAGCCCCAGCAGAGCTGAAGAAGTTAAAGGAGTAGTTACAAGAGTTGTTTGATAAGGGATTCATTCGGCCTATTGCGTCACCGTCGGGTGCTACAATCCTATTTTTGAAGAAGAAGGATGGTACTATGCGTATACGTATTGATTATCGTCAGTTGAACAAGGTTACAGTGAAGAACATGTATCCATTGCCACACATTCATGACCTATTTGATCCGCTACATGGTGCCATAGTGTTCTCCAAGATTAATTCGGGTCAGGTTATCATTAGTTGAAGATTTGGGATCCGAATATTTGGAAGACATCCTTTAGGACTCAGTATGGTCACTACCAGTTCCTCGTGATGTCTTTCAGACTGACCAATGCCCTAATAACATTTATCCACGTGATGAACAATGTATTTCAGCCTTATCTTGATTCATTCGTCGTTGTTTTTATTGATGACATTCTGTTGTACTCCCGTAGTCGGGAAGATCATGAGCAACACTTGAGGATTATTATCCAGGCCTTGAGAGATAAGAAGTTATACGCAAAGTTCTGAAAGTGTGAGTTTTGGCTTGATTCGGTGGCGTTTTTGGGTCATGTGGTGTCGAGTAAGGAGATAAAGCTAGATTCGAAGAAGATTGAAGCAATGCAAAGTTTGTTGAGGCCGTCTTCAGCTTTTGAAATCCGGAGTTTTATTGGTTTGGCCGGGTATCACCATCGATCCATGGAGAGTTTCTCATCTATTGCTGCACCTATAGCCAGATTGAACTAGAAGGGTGTTTTGTTCAAGTGGACTAAGGAGTGTGAGGAGAGCTTTCAAAAGATCAAGATTATTTTACCACAACCTCAGTATTGGTGTTGCTTACGGGCTCAGGGTCTTATATTATGTCTTGTGATGCATCACATGTTGGCCTTGGCGTGATGTTGATTCATGATGGTAGGGTGAATGCCTACGAGTCTCGCCAGTTGAAGTCTTATGTGAAGAACTATTCCGCCCACAATTTGGAGTTGTCAGCCATTGTTCATGCATTAATGACCTGGCTGCATTATTTGTACTACGTTCCTTGTCAGGTCTTTATCGACCACCGGAGACTAGAGCATCAGTTCAAATAGAAGGATCTTTACATGCGGCAATGGAGATGGATAAAGTTGCTTAAGAAACATGATATCACCATTCTATGTCATCTCTGGAAGCCAATGTGGTGGCCGATGCCTTGAATCAAAAGGTGGAGAGTTTGGGTAGTTTAGCATATCTATTGGTAGCAGAGAGGCCATTAGCCTTGGAGGTTGAGGCCTTGGTACACCAGTTTGTTATAGATTGGATGTTTCGGAGCCGATTCGAGTTTTGGCTTGTGTGGTTTCTCGGCCTTCTATTTATGATCGTGTAAGAGAGCGTCAGTATGTCGACCCCCATCTGCTTTTCATCAAGGACACAGTTCTACACGATGATGCAAAGGAGGTCACTATTGGGGATGACGGTGTGTTACAGATGCAGGGCATGCTATGTGTGCCCTATCGCGCCCCTTTTTCTCGTGAAATCGGGATTTAACGTGTGACAACTCTTTTAAGTGGAAGTATTAAAAGAGAAGAGTCACTACGTAATGATTTTTAAGGTGCGTTAGGGAAACTATGAAAATAACTTTGTTTTAACTAGTTTGCGTTAGCAAAGATCGGGTAAGGGCTCAAATTACCTCGAAGAGAAGGTGTAAGGAACTCTTCAAGGTCCACAACTCTGGGTCCCGGCCGAACTTAAGACTATATGGATTAGGTTAGGTGATCAAATACACAAAGAGAAACATAGAAGTCGAAGATTTTCATTATAACAGAATGAGAATTGGTACAAGTCTTAAGGGTTACAAGGATACAACTATAACTGTCTATATTAAATGACTAAGTGTGTAAAAGAAGGGAGATGGGTCCTAAATTTTGTAGCCCAGAGGATCACCCCGTGAAACATAAATAGTACTTTGCAACTCATTTTAGATGGGAGTTGCTCATATTACTCAGAGGGAACAAGCTATCATCTCTTGTTACCCGATTACTATATTGAAGTTATTTACCTAAAGCGTTCTAATTCAATTCTAAGTCGCATCTTATGCGTGCACTACCCGTCCCATGCCTATTGTCCAGGAGGCTTTGGACCTACAATTTGGGTGGTCTAGACTTTACTTAGGTTGCTCAAAAGAGGACTTCACGTAATGACAGTCAAGGCCCAAATTAGCCTCCACACATAGCACAAATGCACGCGAAAAAATTTCATATTATAGGCAGTTTCAGGTTCGAGGTGTTGCTTTAAACCTATAAACACGGTTTCTAAGTGACCACTCAGTTTAAGAAAAGTCTCATGGTACAGTTGTAATCCAGATTATCGCGTATTACACGTTATAAAATTATAAATCTATAAACATGAGCTCTAAGTTATTTCAGCAAAGGGGGCAATGGTAACCATCGAAAAATTCAGAATAACTCTCGTATGATCCTATCGGCATGCTTTCTGAATAAGTAGCAGTATTTTATAGCTGGGTTCCAATAATATTCGGCAGATTTACCACTTATTCCTATAAGCGTGTTATCTAGGTGAGCCGAGTAATAAAACACCAGAATCAGTCGATTAGTTAATCAATTAAATCCCTATAGACATGGTATCCAGATGGGGATTCGCATAACATAAATTAATATAACCCTATATGCATGTTATCGAGTAAGTACACTGCAGTAGACATGGGAACAAATTAAATATCTAGACTCATGCTTCTGTTAATAAACAGGGTGAGTGAGTGTGTGATTCCCTATAGACATGGTTTCTACTAGTGTACAATACATGAAACCAAATAGGTATATGGCAAGTTGGACAAAATAATAAATAGATCACATAGACTCTATATGCACGTTTTCTACCCTTTTATGAAGCATTAGAATGTACATGTTCCCCCAATTTCACTAACACTCCAATTGTTTGTTATTACAAATTATTACAGGCCCAATTAATGAATAAGTACATGCCTAATCATAAATGTAAAACAACCAGTGATTCATTTGGGCCTTTAAATGGCTTAAAAATCTGGACAGGCCCATATTCCATGCGCATATAGCGTGCTCGATACCACAGTACTGTGAACCAGTTCAGTAATCCAAGCCGAACAATAAAACAATTCTCTTGCCCATCCATCACCAATTATAGATAATTAAAGCAATGGATGGCAACTCATATAAACCCCAAATCAGTTAAGATAGCTCAATTTCTGAGGTGGGGCATATGCTCATTTGGACCCTAATACCACAACTAACAAAGTAGGAGTTTTACACATCCTAGGGGTAAGACACATACTTGAACATCACATAAGCACACACAAGGTGTAGGGAGTATGGAGAAAACATATATTTGACATATACATGGGCTTTCAATATTAGCAATCAAGTTCAAGGTAACAGGTTTCTTGAATACACAAGAATCCACAAATAGAGGAGTTAAGAATGAGAGTTCAAAGCAAGCAGAGTCGTGACTTAGCGTCCCAAAGGTTAACAAGTAGCAATGACATACTCGAGAGATAAGGACCAACAGTAAACATCACAAGAAAATCTTAACATAAGCATATAGGGAAACAATAGCTAGACTTGTAGGTTAGCTTAAGACAAGCAAGACGTATTTAAAAGAAAACCTAATAAGAAATTAAGGTCATCAATGTTGAAAACTCTGCACAACAGTTAATTAGCAGGAAGGTATCTAATTATGAGAATGCAAGTCTATAGCAGGTTCCATTATGCATACCAAGGATAACAAGAAGCATGAAACTGAGCAAACTAGCACTAGCAATCATAGACTACAGAAAAGCGTTACGGCAACCAAAATAGTGGTAAGACATGCAACTATAGTACAATGTGGAAGCTTGCAAGTAGCATAGAAATATGCAATCTGAGGTGTTCAATATTAAAGGATTACTTTAAGAAAGTGAGCAATTTGGAAGTTGTATATATGAATGACTTAGAATCAAGATGGAGAATACATTTGGAACATTTTCTGGGTAAACATGGATTACTAGAAAATCTTGACACAAGAATTTAAAGCAGAGTATAAAGATGCACTCACGCCAGGCATTGATCAGGTTTAACATTCGAGTCAGGAAAACAGACAAAGATCAAGACTTATCTTAAGTAACTACTCATGATTCTAAGAGTAGAACCTAAATAGAATTAGGGAATTAAAAACCGCAGAGAGACATTAAAGCAAACATGATTAAAAACAAAGATAGCACATTAGAAGGATCACAGAAGTTCAAGTAACATGTAAGAAGGCCAGAACTTTATTACACCTAGAAGAGAAGAAGTTTGTCACGACCCAAAAACTAACTCTGTTGTGATGGAGCGTATCTTGGTACTAGACAAGCCGACACACTATCAAAACAAATCGATATTTGATTCTTAAGAGATAATTCAAAGTTATTCATTTTAATTCCTTCGTAAAGAAGTTCAAATCAAAACAAAAGTGCGGAAAATAAAGCCCAACATCCGGGTGTCACTAGTCATGAGAACTACGAAAATTTTTCTGACAATATCAAGACCAACATAGTCTGGAAAATATCCAAATACAACTACGGGAAAATAAAGAGGGAGAAAAATAGGGTTGCGATCACCAAGCAACTACCTTTCTATCTCCGATGAATCTACGATTGAATATAATCAACAACCACTACCGTGTCCATAAATGACTGGATATGCACACAAGGTGCAGGGAGTAACATGAGTACGCCAGCATAGCAAGTAACAGCAACAAATAAAGACTGCGAAGTAGTGACAAGAAAAAATGCAACTATAGTTCATATCACAAAAAAACTTAGTAAGATACGACATGCTTTAAAATCAGAGTTTAAGTCAAATCAGCTCGTTTAAATCAGGTTCCAGTAAATTCATTTGAAATATCTTTCAACAGTTTTCAAACAAAGGCTCAATGCAGATGTGAGCACAAATGATGAAATCATATACAGCCACTCGGGCAAACATCTCTCATATAGAGCCCCTCGGGAAAACATCACTCATATACAGCCCCTCGGGAAAACATCCCTTATGCCTCATAATCACTCATTCCTCCCAATCACTCAGTACTCGGCAATCGCACTCAGTAGGTACATGCGCTCATTAGGGTGTGTACAAACTCTGAAGGGGCTCCTTCAGCCCAACGGCTATATCAATGCACATCATGGTAGAATCAATGAAACATGCTGCGACGTGCAGCCCGATCCCATAAATATCCTCAAAAGTCAGGCCCTCGGCCTCACTCAGTCGTAATCTCTCCAGCCTCTCGGGCTCTCAGAAATCAAAGTATTCAGCCCAAACAACATTTATATGATGCATCAAAATAGAGTACTAGAGACTGAGTTAGTTAGTGAATATGTATAAACATGACTGAGTATAGATTTTCAATCAAAATAATGAGAGGACAACAAGAAAAGACTTCCAAGGGTCCAAGTAACACTGGCATAAGGCCTAAACATGGCATCCAACCTGATTTTCAGAATTTCTTCCTAAAACACGTAAGAAGGATGTAGTTTCAACAAGATATTCAACTTTACAATTGATACGGTACAGACCAAGTCACAATCCCCAATAGTGCATACCCATACGCCCGTCACCTAGCATATGCGTCACCTCCAAATAGTCATTTGATATAAAATCCGGGGTTCCATACCTCCAGGACTATATTTACAACCGTTACTTACCTCAAATTGATCAATCCTCTACTCCGTGATGCTTTTGCCCCTCGATTTTGTCTCAAAAGGCTCCGAATCTATTCACCAGTAAAATACCATCAATATACGCCAAAGGATTGAATTCCACAAGAAAAAATAACAAAATAGACCCAAAATCCGACTTTAAAATGGTGGAAATAAAAAAAAATTCACGGAGTGTTCTATTTATAGTTTCTGCCCAAGTCTTTCGCACCTGCGGCTAAATATGCGCACCTACACAAAAACATTCGCACCTGCGAAAACCACTAAATTCCTTCATCCCGCATCTGCTCCCTAAGTTCCGCACTTGCAGGCGCGCACCTGCGCATCTCTTCCGTTTCTGCGGAATTGGCTAAACTCTTCTTTTCCGCATCAGCGCCCCAGGTCTCGCACCTGCATGCTCGCAGATGTTACCACTCCTACGCACACGCGGATCAAGCCCTGGCCTTCCATTTCCGCATCTACGGCTACACAAGCGCACTTGCGGCTCCCCATACGCAGGTGCAAAAACACCAGCACTCTCAAACATCAACAGAATCAACCGTCTCCCCAAGTCAAAAATCGATCCGATAACCACTTGAAACTCACCCGTAATCGCCGGGACCTCAATCAATCATACCAAGAGGTTGACTAAAATCGTCGAAACAACATCTAAATTACCCTCGGATTCAAGCCTAAGAACTTCTAAACTTCCAAATTCTGCAAACGACGCCGAACCCTGCCAAACCACGTTCGAATGACCTCAAATGTTACTCACACGTCAAAAATGACTCTACGAACCTACTCCAACTTCCGGAATTCCATTCCTGCCCCGATATCAAATTTTCCACTCCCGACTAAAATTACCAAATTTTCAACTTTCGCCAATTCAAGCCTAATTCTACCACGGACCTCCAAATCACATCCTCGACGCGCTCCTAAGTCCAAAATCACCTAACGGAGCTAACCGAACCATAAAAATCCTAATTCGAGATTGTTTACACATAAGTTTACATCCGGTTGTCTTTTCTAACTTAAGATTCTAAATAAGAGACTGAGTGTCTCATTCCACTCCGGACCCAAACCAACCAACCAGATACAATACAATACAGCTGTAAAGCACAAAAGAAGAAGAAATGGGGAAATGGGGCTATAACTCTCGAAGCGACTAGCCGGGTCGTTACATCCTCCCCCTCTTAAAAGAACGTTCATCCTCGAACGAGTCTAGAAACATACCTGGAGTCTCAAATATGTTTGGGTATCTGTTCCGCATATCCCTCTTGGTCTCCCAGGTGACCTCCTCCACAGGCTGACCTCTCCATTGCACCTTCACTAAAGTTATGTCCTTTGACCTCAACTTTCGAACCTGCCGATCCAAAATAGCCATCGGCTCCACATCATAAGTCATATCACCCTCTAGTTAAACCATGATGAAGTCCAAAACATGGGACGGATCGCCAACTAACTTCCGGAGCATGGAAATATGAAATACCGGGTACACACTCAACAAACTAGGTGGCAAGGCGAGCTTATAAGCCACCTCCCCCATCTTCTGAAGCACCTCAAAAGGCCCAATGAATCGAGGGATCAACTTTACCCTCTTACCAAACCTCATAACACCCTTCATGGGTGATACATTCAACAAAAACTTCTCCCCAACCATAAAAGACATATCACAAACCTTCCTGTCCGCATAGCTTTTCTGTCTAGACTGCGCCGTGCGAAGCCGCTCCTGAATCAATTTCACCTTATCTAATGCATCCTGAACCAGGTCTACCCAAGAGTCTAGCCTCAGCCGGCTCAACCATCCAACCGGAGATCTACACCTCCTCCCACATAAAGCGTCATACGGAGCCATTTGAATGCTCGACTGATAACTGTTGTTAGCATAATCCGCGAGCGGCAGAAACTGATCCCATGAACACAAAGTCAATGAGACAAGCACGCAACATGTCTCAAATATCTGAATAGTGCGCTCGGACTTCCCGTTCGTATAAGGGTGAAAAGATGTGCTCAACTAAATTTGAGTACCCAACTCTCGATGCATGGCCCTCCAAAACAGCGATGTGAACTAAGTACCTCTATCTGAAATGATGGAAACTAGGATCCCATGCAGGCGAGCAATCTCTCGAATATAAATATCAGCCAACCGCTCTGAAGTGTAAGTAGTACCAAGTGGAATGAAGTGTGCGGACTTGGTCAGCCGATCCACAATAATCCAAATAGCATCGAACTTCCTCGAAGTCTGTGGGAGCCCAACTACAAAGTCCATGGTGATGCGCTCCCACTTCCACTCCGGGATCTCTAATCTCTGAAGCAAGCCACCCGGTCTCTGATGCTCATACTTAACCTGGTGATAGTTGAGACACTAAGCTACAAACCTAACTATATCCTTCTTCATCCGCCTCCATCAATAGTTCTATCTAAAATCCAGGTACATCTTCGCGGCACCCGGATGGATGGAATACCGCGAGTTGTGGGCCTCTTCAAGAATCAACTCCCGAAGCCCATTTACCTTAGGCACACATATCTGGCTCTGCATCCTCAACACGCCGTCATCACTAATAGTCACATCCCTAGCATCACCTCGTCGGACCATGTCCTGAAGAACGAGCAGGTATGGGTCATCATACCGATGCTCCCTGATACGGTCATAAAGAGAAGACCTGGAGACCACAGAAGCCAATACCCGACTCTACTCCGAAATATCCAATCTCACAAGCTGGCCCGCTAAGGCCTGAACATCCAATGTAAGGGTCTCTCTGCTACTGGAAGATATGCCAAACTCCCCAAACTCTCTGCCCGGCGACTCAAAGCATCGGTCACCACATAGGCCTTTCCCGGATGGTACAAAATAGTGATATCATAGTCCTTTAGAATCTCCAACCATCTCCGCTGAAGCAAATTAAGATCCTTCTGCTTAAACAGATGTTGCAGACTCCAGTGATTAGTATAGATCTCACAATGAACCCCATATAAATAATGACGCCAAATCTTCAAGGCATGAACAATGGCTGCTAACTCAAGATCATGGACAGGATAGTTCTTCGCATGGGTCTTCAACTGGCCGAGGCACAAGAAATCACCCAACCCTCATGCATCAAAACACGTCCAATGCCTGCCCTCAAGGCATCACAATACATGGTGTAAGAACCTGAAGATGATGGCAGAACTAACAATAGTGCTGTGGTCAAGGCTGTCTTGAGCTTCTAAAAGATCTCCTCACACTCATCTGACCATCTGAATGGAGCACCCTTTTGGGTCAATATGGTCAAGGGCGATGCAATAGACGAAAATCCCTACACAAAGCGACGGTAATAACCCACCAAACCAAGAAGGCTTCTGATCATCGCGACTGAGGACGGTCTAAGCCAACTCTGCACCTCCTCTATCTTCTTCGAATCCACCTGAATACCTTCAGTGGACACCACGTGCCCCAATAATGCTACTGAACCGAGCCAAAACTCAAACTTGGAGAACTTTGCATAATGTTTCTCCTCCCTCAATCTCTATAATAAAATCCTCAAATGCTGAACATGCTCCTCCTAGTTACGAGAGTACACCAGGATGTCATCAATGAATACAATAATGAAGGAGTACGAATAGGGCTGGAATACACTGTTCATCAAATGCATGAATGTTGCTGGGGCATTGGTCAGCCCAAAAGACATCACCAAGAACTCATAATGGCCATATCGGGTCCCGAAAGCTATCTTAAGAATATTTGAATCCCGAATCTTTAGCTGGTGATACCCGGATCTCAAATCGATCTTGGAGAACACCCTCGCTCCTGAAGCTGGTCAAATAAATCATTAATACGAGGCAAAGGATACTTGTTCTTGACTGTGACCTTGTTCAACTGCTTGTAATCAACACACATTCCCATGGAACCATCCTTCTTCTTCAAAAATAGAATTGGTGCACCCTAAGGTGACTTACTAGGACGAATAAACCCCTTATAAAGGAGTTACTGAAGCTACTCTTTCAACCTCTTCAACTCTGCCGGTGCCATACGATACGGTGGAATAGAAGTTGGCTGAGTTCCCGGTAGGTCTGCAGGATATACATCCAGAAAATCACGTACTACGGGAACATAATCAATGGTGGAAGTCTCTGCACTAATATCCCTCACAAAAGCAACATAGGATAGGCAACCCTTCTCAATCGTACGTTGAGCCTTCAAGTACAAAATTACACTACTAGGTACATAGTCTACATAACCGCTCCACCCGACCCTTAGAAATTCTGGCATCGCTAATGTCACGGTCTTAGCGTGACAATATAGAACAACATGACATGGATATAACCAATCCATACCTAATATCACATCAAACTCGACCATAATGAGCAACAAAAGGTCCACTCGGGTCTCCAGACCCCCAATAGTCACCACACATGACCGATATACGCGATCCACAATATTAGTATCGCCCACATGAGTAGATACGTGACCAAATAAAATTAAAGACTCACGGGGCGTATCTAGAAAATGAGCAAAATACGAGGAAACATATGTATATGTGGAACTAGGGTCAAATAATACGGAGGCAAATCTGTGACAAACTGAGACAATACCTGTAATCACAACATTTGAAGAAATAGAATTTGGTCTGGCTGGGAGAGCGTAGAAATGATCCTGACCACCACCTGATCAACCTCCCCCTCTAGGGCGACCCTAGCTGACTGACCTCCACCCCTAGCTGACTGGGGGGGAGGTGAAGTAACAGGTGCTGAAGTCGATGGATGGCTCCTCTTCTAAGGCGGACCCCCATGACGACGAGGACACTGCCTCCACATATGCCCAAACTCCCCACACTCAAAACAAACCCCTGGTGCGGAGGTCGGGGACTGAAGGGAACCCCTAGCACCTGGATAACTGGTAGAAGAACCTGACATGGAGGATCCTTGAACTTGTGAATCACGAGATGAACTCTTGGCTGGGAGGGCCCTGAGTGATGAGTGGACCTGAAGAGAACTGTGAGAACCATGGCCCGATGATGCACCACGGTGAACTAGGTGAGCTGACTAAGCATGCCTGAATGGATGGCCCCTTCCGTCCTGGAACTGACCTCCATGAGAAACACCACTGAATCAACCCTGCCCACGAGGACTCTTGGCCTCCCTATCAACCCTCTCCTGACCTCGAACCATCTCAATGTTTGGTGCAATTTCGACCACCTAATCAAAAGTAGCACCAGACACTCTCTCTAGTCATAAGAAATCAAAGCTAGAAAATGAGGCCATCTATAAACCTCCTGATCCTCACTCTCTCTCCGTGGGAACCAACCAGTTAGCATGATGGGCTAACTCTGAGAATCACAACTCATACTGAGTTACAGACATATCGCCCTGACGAAATTTTCTCAAACTGTCTGTGCAGCTCCTCACTGCGAGACTGAGGCACAAACTTCTCCAGAAGATAATGGAGAATTGCTGCCAAGTAAGAGGTGCTGCGCCAATCGGTCTACACCTCTCGTAAGCCTACCACTACTGATGCAGCCCCAAAGAACTGGAAATTAGTGGATGAGACCCCACTGGTCTCCAAAATACCTGTTGTACAGAGCATTCTCTAACACTTATCCTAGAAACCCTGTGCATCCTCATCCTCTGCACTATTGAAAGATGGAGGCTGGAGTCTCCCAAACCTCTCCAATCTACGCAGCTCATCCTCAGGCATGACAGGAACCACATAGTCCTGAGTAGTTGCAACTGGCAGGGCTGGTGGTGCCCCTGGTGTCTGGAGTCCCTGAACAACCTGCTCCGATGTGTGGGCAGCGGGAGTCTGGGTTCTTCCCCGGCCTGAAAAGTAGCTGCGACCATAGAGACAGAGAACTCCTGAGCAAGGCCAGTACATACTGAAGCCTCTCGAAGATAAGTACGGACCATAATCAATGGATTCGCACGACAAGAATTCAAGAATGTGATTTTTTCCTAAGGGTTCTGTAGCCTCTCGAAGATAAGTACGCACATCTCTGTACCGATCCGCAAGACTCTACTAAACCTGCTCATGATCTATCAGACCTATGTAACCTAGGTTCTGATACCAAACTTGTCACTACCCAAAAACTAACCTTGTCGTGATGGCGCCTATCGTGTTACTAGGCAAGCCGACACATTACCAAAGCAAATCTATATTTCATTCTTAAGAAATAATTCAAATATATTCTTTATAAATCCTTCGTAAAGGAGTTCAAATCAAAACAAAAGTGTGGAAAAGAAAGCCCGACATCGGGGTGTCACTACTCATGAGCAACTACTACAATTTTTCTGACAATATCAAGACTAACATAGTCTGGAAAATAGCCCAATACAACTAAGGAAAGATAAAGAGGGAGAAAAGTAGGACTGCGATCGCCAGGAAGTTACCTTACTATCTCCAATGAATCTGCGACTGAATATAATCAACAACTACAACCGCGTCCAGAAACACCTGGATCTGCACACAAGGTGTAGGGTGTAACGTGAGTACGCCAACTCAGTAAGTAACATCAGAAAATAAAGACTGAGAACTAGTGACGAGCAAAAATGCAACTATAGTTCATATCACAAAAAAACATAGTAAAATACGGCATGCTTTAAAATGAGAGTTTAAGTCAGATCAGCTCGTTTAAATCAAGTTCCAGTAAATTCATTTAAGATATCTTTGAACAGTTTTCAAACAAAGGGTCAATGCAGATGTGAGGACAAATGATGAAATCATATACAGCGCCTCGGGCAAATATCTCTCATATAGAGCCCCTCGGGAAAAAATCACTCATATATAGCCCCTAGGGCAAACACCACTTATGCCTCACAGCCACTCATGCCTCTCAGTCACTCAGCTCTCTGCACTCGCACTCAGTAGGTCCCTATGCTCACTGTAGGTGTGCAGACTCCGGAGGGGCTCCTTCAGCCCAAGCACTATATCAATGCCCATCATGGAAGAATCAATGAAACATGATGCGGTGTGCAGCGTGATCGCATAAATATCCTCGCAAATCAGGCCCTCGACCTCACTTAGTCATAACCTCTTTAGCCTCTCGGGCCTCAAGAATTTAAAGTATTCAGCCCAAACAATATTTATATGATGCATCAAAATAGAGTAATAGAGACTGATTATGCGGTAAATATGTATAAACATAATTGAGTACAGATTTTCAATCAAAACAATGAGAGGACAGCAAGGAAAGACCTCCAAGGGTCCAAACAACATTGGCATAAGGCCTAAACATGTCATCCAACCTGATTTTCAGAATTTCTTTCTAAAATACGTAAGAAACATGTAGTTTCAACAAAATATTCAACTTTACAGTTGATACGTGACGGAACAAGTCACAATACCCAAGGGTGCACGCCCAAACGCCTGTCACCTATCATGTGCGTCACCCCAAATAGTCATTTGACATATAATACGGGGTTTCATACCCTCGGGACTAGATTTATAAACGCTACTTACCTCAAACCGATCAATTCTCTACTCCACGATGCTCTTGCCCCTCGATTCGGCCTCCAAATGATCTGAATCTATTCACAACCAGTACAATACCATCAATATACGTTAAAGGAATGAATTCCACAAGAAAAACTATCAAAATAGTCCCAAAACCCGAAATTGGCTCAAACTAGGCCACCATGCCCACGTCTCGAAATCTGACAAAAATTACAAAACATGAAAACCCATTCATTCACGAGTCCATAGATAAAAAATTTATCAAAATTCAACATTGTTCGGTCCCTCAAATCCTCACATCAAACTCTCCAAATTCCCAAGCCCTAACCCCTTTTTTTATCCCTAAATTCCACTAATTAGATGATAGAACAACGAGAAAATACCATATAGGATTATTATAGCTTAAGAAACTTACCTCACTAAAACCCCTTGAATCTTCTTTCAAAATCACTCCAAAAGCTCCAAAAACTGACTTGAAAATGGTGGAAATGAACCAAAATTCACGAAGTGTTCTATTTCTAGTTTCTGCCCAGGTCTTTCGCACATGCAGCTAAATATGCGCACCTGCGATACCGCATCTATGCAAAAACTTCCGCACCTACAGAAACTACTAAAGTCTTTCATCCTGTACCTGCGGCCTAGGTTACGCACCTGCGGGCGCACACCTACACATCTCTTCTACTTCTACGGAACTGGCTAAACTCTTCCTCTTCCGCAACTGCGCCCCAGGTCTCGCACCTATGGGCTCACAGATAAGAATACTACTATGAAATTGTGGCTCTAGCCATGGACTTCCATTTGTGCATCTGCGGCTACCCAAGAGCACCTGCGAACTCACGCCTGCGGCTCCCCATCCACATGTGCGGAAAACACCAGCTGGATAAACTATCTCCCCAAGTCCAAAATCGATCTGATAACCACTTGAAACTCACCCGAGGCCCTCAGAACCTCAAACAATCATACCAACAGGTCATATAACCCCATTTGAACTTATTCGCATCTTCAAATCACTCAAAACAACATCAAAACACCAAATTACCCAATTCAAGCCTAAGAACTTCTTAACTTCTGAATTCCGTAAAGAACGCCGAAACCTGCCAAACCACGCCCGAATGAACCAAAATTTTACCCAAACGTAAAAAATAACTCTATGACCCTACTCCAACTTCTGGACTTCCATTCCGGCCCCGATATCAAATTTTCTACTGCCGACTAAAATCCCCAAATTTCCAGCTTTCTCCAATTCAAGCCTAATTCTACCACAGACCTCGAAATCACATTTCGGACGCACTCCTAAGTCCAAAATAACCTAACGGATCTTATAGAATCATAAAAAACCAAATTTGAGATCGTTTACACATAAGTTAACATCCGGTTGACTTTTCCAACTTAAGCTTCTAAATAGGAGACTAAGTGTCTCATTACACTCCGAAACCGAACCAACCAAACTAAAACGACCGGCCGAGTCGTTACAAAGTCCCCATGTAGAAGCTTTGGGTTTAGGTAATATCAGAACACACAAAATTGTAGAAGTAACATCATCGAGACTGAGAGTCGTTATAATATGTAATTATCATACAACATTAGAATTATCATAAAAAACAAGGAAACTGAGCTAAATAATAGTGGTACACACAATCATAATATAGGAGGGAAATAATTTGAATTGTAAAAAAGAACACTAACCAGTTATAAACATAAATGAGCAAAAGAGTGAGGAATTTAGAATATCAGTAGGTTGAGCAACAACAATTGAGGAAAGATAGTCAAAACCTCAAAACCACAGTGCTTTAGAATTCACAAGAGCCTCGAGAAGGGCCTAGAGCAGTGCTTGCACTAAATGAGGTCGTTTAGTAGTACTAGGTCCTTGGCTTTCATCCGGCCAAGAATTCAAGAATTTCAGAAAATACTTGAGCGTAAGTGAAGTGATCGTGACTTTGAACCAGTTCTTTCCATGACCCCTCTTAATTGAGATGAGACAGGATACTAAATAGGAGGAAAAGGTGATATCCCAATAGGTTCCGGATCGGATCGAGACATAAGTGAAGGAGCTTGAGTGAAAGGGTAGAATAGTCAGTGTAATCCCAGTAATTAGGTCTGTCCAAAGGGGAAATTGGAAAAGGGTTTATATAGTGTTCAAATCAAGCAGATAAACATGGAAAATTATTAATCAAACACAAGAAAGGAAAGAATATATCACATGCAATCAAAATCAGCAAAAAGAAAGAAAATTCTCAAACCGTAGTTAGGTCCAGGCGTATGAAAATAGGGCCAAGAATCAAGGATCCTTCCTTGTATGATGTATATAAGGAGACATCGCCAAATCCCTATAGAATTAGAGTCGACCAAGCCAAATCTCAAAAGATCGTTCTTGCTAAAAATATGGTAAGAGCTTTAAGTAACACCACAAGCATGTGAGTAGTAGTAAGGTAGTGTAAATAAGGTAAGTAGATCGTATGACTCCATAACATAACTAGATTCAGAGAGATATTGGGGGATAAGAAAGCTAGGGTTCGTAGAAGATGAGAGAGTGAGAGGGCAGCTGGGAAAGAGAATGGTCTCTAGGGTTTTAGGGTAGGTATATAAGGAAGGGTAGGGATTTATTATGGGTTGTTGATCATTTAAGATCAACGACCAGGATCAAAAAGGAATGGGGCGGGTCGTTTAAACGGTTACCGACCGGATTAGGTAAAAAGGGTTATTAAGTTTGGGCTAAAGGGATTCAGCCATGGATTTGGGTCTGTTTGGTCCGAAAATTAGCTCAAACTTGGGCAATATTTTATAATAAGAGATTAAAGAGAAATAATTTAATAAAGCAGTTAATGAAAAATATAAAATTTTATTTATGCAACTTATCAATTTAAAATAATTTTAGAAGATTATAAAAATATTAAAATTATTTTGACCTTGAGTAAAATGACAAACGCGATAAATTACAAAATTTAGGCTATTATTGAAAGCTTGTGTAAATCTCCTAAAATACTAATATAATTATATGAAATGAAGTAAAAAATATTTAAAACATATATATGAATGAAAATAATAACTTGAATGATTGAATCAGGAAATTATTTAAAGAGGTAATTAATAAATATTTCAGTAATTTAAAAGTGAGAAAAATCAATTTTAAAGCTTGAAAATTATAAAAATTTGTCATGACTCTTTTAAATTAAATAATGGTGCAAAAAAATGAAATTTGAAAGTATATATGCTATGTGAAAAAATGGGAGGGCAAAATTGGGTATCAACAACTGCCCCTCTTTACCCCGGGAATGATGAAAGAGTTGATGGGTAAACAAAATGATGAACAATTTTTGCCGAATTGAGTGGATATGATGTGATTTGAAAAATGGGACCGAACCTGGTTCCTGAGTTGCCTACATATTCCTGGTGTCATGGGAATCAGGTCGTGTGTAGTTCTGGATCCGACTGCGAACGAAAGCGATGTAGTTCTTATAAGAATGGTCGCATGTTTCGAAAAGGTTCTTTGGATAGGATATTGTTGCAAGTAACGGACAATTTAAGGTGGAATCATGAATGCAAAATTAACGTTATGGGTGTATGACAAGGTAGATATTTGAACGATCATAGAGTAAAGGTAGGCATTACCGATCGTCGATTACATTTGAAGTGGCCAAAGGATTTGAACATAAGAAACGGAAACCGGAGCAAAGACTTCTCCCATTTGTAGAACGGTTATCTCTCAAGTTACCTGCAAAACTTAAAACACGGTGCATGCGAATATATATGGGTTATTGCAAAAATAAAAACATGATGCGGATTCCCTTTGGACCATGAAGGTTGTCTTTGGACGATGAGGATGATGTCTTTAGACCATGACGTCCTGGTCCATGAAGCGTATGATAGGAAATTCGCAAGCCATGAAATGGTGTCCTCGAGCCATGAGGGTGGTGCCTCTGGACTATGACGCCTTTGACTAATGATGTGCAGTATCAAGAGATCCTTAGGCCATGTAATGACGTCTCCCAGGTATGAGGATGGTGCCTTCAAACTATGACGCCTTCAGAAAAAATGGCGATGTTTCAGCCAATGAGATGCAAAGATATCATGATTAGTCGTGTGCGAGGACGAGACAAGACAAGGCCTTGTCTTATATGAGACGAGGGTAGTGCTTAGCCCCCATGCAAGAAAAGGCGGTGCTTAGCCTTATGCAGTGTAGTGGAGATAATATTTTAGTTCTATGGAAAGAAAAGGCAATGCTTTGCCTCATGTAGGAAACAGAGACAACGCTTAGTCTCATGCGGGGAAAGGCAGTGCTTAGCCTTATGCAATTATGGAGTCAATGATTAGCCTCATGCAAGAAAAGGAGAAAATTCTTAGTCTCATGCATGAAAAAGGCAGTGATTAGCCTTATGCAAGTATGGAGGCAATGCTTAGCCTCATGCAAGAAAAGGAGACAATGCTTAGTCTCGTGCATGGAAAGGAAGTGCTTAGCCTTATGCAATTACGGAGGCAATTCTTAGCCTCATGTAAGAAAAGGATACAATGCTTAATATCATGCAGAAGAAGGCAATGCTTAGCCTCATGCAATTACGGAGGTAATACTTAGTCTCATGCAAAAAAATGAGACAATTCTTAGTCTCATTCAGAAGAAGGAAATGCTTAGCCTTATACAATTACGGAGGCAATGCCAAGCCTCATGCAATAAAATGAGACAATGCTTAGTCTCATGCAGAAGAAGGCAATGCTTAGCCTTATGCAATTATAGAGACAATGCTTAGGTTCATTCAAGAAATAGAGACAATGCTTAGTCTCGTGCAAAGGCTGGGAGACAAGGCTTAGTATCATGCAAATAAAAGGAAGTGCTTAGCCTTATGCAAGAAAAGCGATGAGTCACGGTGAGAGAGTGAAGTACTTCTTTGCTGGATGCACTTGCGTTTGTCAACTTTGTCGTTATGAAGATAGTGATTTTGATGTGTGTATCTAATAACAAATATTCCTGTTATGTTCATTGTGCCTTCATCCAATGAAAAATCATGAGTTTTGCAGGGGAAAGGTTGGTTCGTGCTCTTGACTCCTTCCTTTGGCTTCTTGTGTTGAGGTGCTCTTTGAGTTCTCTGGGTAACATATGGCTTTCATAGAAACAAAGTTTTCGAAAATACGTATGCTTTTGAAAAATTATTTGAAAGAAATGTAGTTGTTTGAAATGTATTATACTATGTAAGATCAAATAATTTCGATGAACCGGTGAATGTGAAACATTTAGAGACATTGCAACCTCCATGATTTAGAATTTGGAGGGTCCTCCTCAAAGATTTTCCCCAATTTAAATGCATACTTCTGACAATACTTTTTGGTTGTTCCACAGACGACGAAGTCAGCTAAATTTGCGATCTTGCCCCAATTTTTGATCATAGGAAAATGAAGATTTTATTAAAATGTGACTGAACCCAAAGGGCTGCCTACGTATCCCCTCTTAAACAGGAATCCGGTCAAGGGTAGTTCAGTTATATCGGACGAAGAAATGCAATCAATCCTAAACATATTATCTCTTGACTGCTTTTGATTGATATGTTTTGGCCAAATCTCTCCGTCCATTTCTGCAAGTATAAGTGCTCCTCCTGTTAGTACCCTATGAACCATATATGGATCCTGCCAATTGGGTGAAAACATCCCCTTGGCTTTATCTTGATATGGGAATAAAAGTTGAACGTGACACACTACATTCATTCTTTTACCATCAATGAGAGATAGTTGTTCGTAGCGGCTTTGTACCCATTCTGCATCGCTGAGCTCAGCTTCTTGTATAATTCTTAAAGAAGGGATTTCTACTTTGGCAGGAATAACCGCATCAGCACCAAAAACCAATAGGTAAGGAGTTTCCCCTGTTGATATGCGAACCATGGTATGATACCCGAGTAGAGCAAACGGTAGCTTCTCATGCCATTGTTTGTAATTATCTACCATTTTCCTCAATATTTTCTTGATGTTCTTATTGGCGACTTCTACGAATCCATCCATTTGCGGCATGTATGCTGTGGAGTTTGTATACTTGATCTTGAAGGTTTCACACATGGTCTTCATCAGATCATTGTTGAGATTGGCGGCGTCATAGGTGATGATTGACTCTGGTACTCGAACCGACAAAAAATGCGGTCCCGAACAAAATTTACTACGACCTTCTTAGTTACATCTATGTAAATGCGGCTTCAACCCATTTTGTGAAGTAGTCTATGGCTACTAGAATGAATGTATGCCCATTTGAAGCAGTGGGTTCGATCGGGCCGATGACATCCATACCAAAGACGAGAAAGGCCAAGGTGAACTTGTTGCATTGAGTACATTGGGTGTTACTTGTATCATGTCCACATGTATCTGGCATTGATGGCACTTCTGAACATACTTGATGCAGTCTATTTCCATAGTGATCTAAAAATACCCTGCTCTTAATATATTCTTGGTTAAGATGAAACCATTCATGTGTGTTCCACAGGTTCCATCATGTATTTCCTCGAGCAATCTGGATGCTTCTTTGGCATAGACACACCGTAGTAATCTAGGTCAGGAATTGTTTTATACAGAATTCTTCCACTTTGAATGAAATGGTTGGCTAATCTTCGAAGCGTGAGCTTTTGAGTATGGGTAGAATGCTATGGATATTCTCCCTTTGCAAAATATTCCTTGATGTCATGGAACCACAAATTTCCATCGCTCTATTCTTCAACATGAGCAGAATAAGTTGGCTACTTATGAATTCCTATTGGGATAGGATCGATGAAATTCTTGTTTGGGTGTTGTATAATGGAGGATAAGTGGCTACTGCATCTGTGAATTCGTTCTGAACCCTCAAAATATGTTTGAATTCTATCTTTATAAACCTCTTGTACGGATTGCAAATATGGAAGTATTTTGGTGTTCTTTATAGCCCATTCTTTTAGAACCTGGTGCATCAGAAGATTTGAATCTCTGATTACCAGCAGCTCCTGAACATTCATGTCAATGGCCAACCTGAGCCCCAAGGTGCAGACCTCATACTCCGCCATATTATTGGTGCATTGAAACCTGAATTTTGCGAATATCGTGTTGGCCAGTCTCTGATACCAAGACAGCTTCGATACCCATCCCTTTGAAGTTTGATGCTCCATCGAAGAACATTCTCGAACCATCATATGCCTTGGTGATTTCTTCCCCCAATAACGAGACCTCTTCATCAGGAAAATACGATTCCAATGGTTCGTATTCTCCATCTACGGGATTCTCAATCCGCCAATGCTTGCATTTTGACTGCCTTTTAGGTTACATAGACGATACCGAACTCACCCAACAATATTTTCCACATTGCTAAATTACCCGTAGGCATGGGTTTCTGAAAGATGTATTTTAGTAGATCCATCCTTGATATGACATATGTAGTGCATGCACATAAATAATGCCTCAACTTTTGAGATATACATGTCAAATCACAGAAAGTGCGTTCTACGAAAGGGAACCGGGCTTTGTAAGGTGTGAATTTCTTGCTCAGTAAATGTATTGCTTGCTCCCTTCTCCTAGTCTCATCATGTTGTCCCAGAATGCAACCCAAAGCTCCATCCAGTACGAACAAATAAAGAAGTAGGGGTCTTCCTAGTTTTGGTGGGACCAGAACGGGCAGTTTATATCTATATTCTTTGATTTTCTCGAAGGATTTCTTGCATTCTTCAGTCCAGCCTATTGCAGCATCTTTCCTCAATATCCTGAATATCAGCTCACGGATCATTGTTGATTATGCTACGAAGCGACTGATGTAATTGAGACACCCTGAAAAGCTCATCACATCTTTCTTATTTTTTAGAGGTGGCAACTCTTGAATTGGTTTGACTTTTGATGGGTCTAACTCAATTCCTATGCGACTGATGATGAATCCTAACAATTTCCCAAAGGAGAATCCGAAAGCACTCTTTGCACGATTCAGTTTCAGATTGTACCTTCTAAGCCGATCGAAGAATTTCCTCAGATCTGCTATGTGGTCCGTACTTCTTTTAGATTTGATGATAACGACATCCACATACACCTCCATCTCTTTGTGTATCATGTCATGAAAAATGGTTTTCATGTCTAATAGAATCATTTTATCATAATATATTCCCCACGGCGTGACGAAGGATGTCTTTTAAGCATCTCCTCATTCATGCAGCTTTGATGGTATCCTGCGAAGCAATCTACAAAGGGTTGGAGTTCATGTTTGGAACAGTTTTCAATTAGTATGTGTATATTGGGAAATGGGAAATCATCTTTGGGACTCGCTCTGTTTAGATCTTGATAATCATCACATACTCGGACTTTCCCATCTTTCTTCGGAATTGGCACAATGTTGGCCAACCAAGTCGGGTACTCGACCACTCTGAGAACCTTGACTTTGATCTGCTTGGTGACCTCTTCTTTTATCTTCAAACTCATATCTGGCTTGAACTTTCTGAGCTTCTGCTTTACCGGTGGACATGTGGGATCAGTGTGTAGCTTGTGAGCCACTATGGATGTGCTCAAACAAGTCATATCGTTCTAGGACCATGAAAATATATCCTCATATTCTTTTAGGAATCTGATGTACTCTTCTTTTTCTGACGGTGATAGATGAATGTGTGTGTGTGTTTCCTTGACCATTTCGGAATCCCTTAAGTTAACTGTTTCAGTTTCGTCCAACTTAGACTTTGGTTTGTTTTCAAAATTTTCCACTTTTCTGATGATTTCCTCAGGTATTATATCATCATCCAGATCCTCCGAATAACTATTCTTATGTTGCGTTGTCTCATTACATGTCACAGTCACAGGTTCATTGAGATAGGTAATAATAATGTTGTAAAAAATATAGAGAATAATAATAAATACCAAAAATTAGTAATGCATTAATAAAATCTAAAGAAAGTCAACAACTGCGGCTCGATGACTCGAGAAATATTTTAAAAAAATACTGAAAATGTCTCAAATTCTCATAAAATATTTAAAATAATTGATGTTAATTCGCTAAGCTACCCAGGAACTCGACGTGCTGGGACGGTGCAACTGTCCATTCCTTGAAAATAACTCCTTACTCCACCGTCTGAATGATAAGGTCTTCCTCCTCCACCTCCTCAAGTACCACACTGCAATCCATATCTCTTCATCAAGAAAGAGCTTCCCCATGCCAACTAAGACTTCATCTTCCTCAGATCCCCACATCATGTCTACTTTTTGGAATGTCTGGTGCAGAGGTGGTATTGGTTTTTCTAGTGGATAATAAGGACCACACCATGGTGGTGACCAATCCTGGTACTCTTGCCAAGTATATTCATACCCAAGCCTGAAAGTTGTACCATGATGCTTCAGTTGTATCGGTTTGGTGATCTCTTGAAGGTTTTTGCCGAGCCCATTGCCAGGTTCATACCCTGTCCATAGTAATATGCTTTTTATCTGGTTACTCCATCATCGATCCTTTTCAATCACGCTGACTCACTCAATGCGATGATACGTCTCTCCACCCAGCTTCTTCCTATTCTCCATGACTTGAGCGGTCTGATTGGCGTAGATGGGGTTACTTCCAATCCCTATGGATAATCACTTCTTAATGATTCCTTTCAAACTTCACAGCTTGATGAAGAGTAGAAGCCACTGCCCCAATGTCGTGTATCTAGGGTCGCCCCAACAATAGTTATAGGTAGCGAAGATTTCCAGCACTTGGAACTCGACATCAAACCAGGTTTGGCCCATCTGGAGGCTGGGTTTGATTTCTCCGATTATGGCACTTTGGGATCCATGAAACGCCTTTACATTCATGCTTCCCATCCGTATCTCATACAGGCCCTAACCCAAATCTAGAGATAAATACTTTTTGTGTTTTACCAAATAGTTTAAAGGCGTATGGATGTGACCATGACCTAGGTGTTTGCCTAATGGGATAAAGACGTTAACACTTGTTTTTTAGATGTGGGTGTATTATAACTCTCAACTCTACATTACACTCTCAATACCTCTCGGTCAAAGAGTGATTTTGCCCAATTTGGCTTTCTCAAGTCCAAATTGGTATAAAGCAAAATAGTTGATATGATATCAAGTCGGGTTCTTACTATCTCTAATTTTAATACTTTAATTAGGCTAATCAATGTCTCAATTAACCCAAATTCCTTGTTAGCCAAGTTATCTTAGACTAGGTCTCTCTTTCTCAAGTGGAGACTAAGTCAGATATGAATGAATCAATGTTTGCAACCATTAATTCTAAAATTGAAGCATGAACTAAGCTAAATAATCAACACCCAATCATAAGCAAACATTAAATGAAATACCCATAAGGTTTACACACTAGGTTTGGGTCACAACCCTTGTAAAGTTCTAGCTACTTGTCGCTCCCAAATGCACACGCAAGTATACGTGGTCGTACAAGTAATATAATGATAAGTTGAGTGTCGAACCCACAAAGACTTGTATAAAATACTCACTAAATCACTAAAATTGTTATTCAATCCAGCTAAAATCAAAGTCTAATAATGTGATTATATTATAATATGATTTTAAGTAATAACTAAATTATCAAGTAACGAGCTGATTGTTGTATATTAATAAAGACAAATATTCCAGGGTTGTGATCGGTTCACCATTCATATTGTGTTCTAATTAACTGTCCCTTTCATATAATTCACTCATGGTTACTAATTAATCGATAATTGCTCTCATAACCTTCTCCCGAAGTACTACTCGCCTATTCTCAGTAGATTAACGCATATATTCCTAAATTAATCTATTAGAACGCATTAAGATTACAATATTTTATTAAGCACGGTAACTAGGTATATTACTATCCTAACCACAAATCCGCTCCCCTTAAGTGTTAAGATCGCGCTCTCTTCAATTCTTCTCTAATCTATACACGACTTTCCCAAGCATAGCATAAATAGTAAATAGAACCTAAATGCTGGCCAGACGATTAAGCAATTAAACACATAATTGAAGAAAAAAACCATATATTGGCGAATTATACTCAAGGTCAAGCTAATGTTAAACAACAATATTCATGGCTAAATCACAACCCCAGAACAATGGGTGTTTAGCCACTCATCATGTAATCAAACAATTGCATAAGTGTTGCATAAATTGAAAATACTAGAATGAGATGAAGAAATTTGAGAATTCTCCACTTCCTAATGATCCCGTGTGTGTTTTTCCTCTAAAGTGGCGTCAATCTCCTCCAAAAATAGGTTTAGTATTGCTTTTATACGGGTTGGTTAGGTCTAGGGCCGAATAAACCATGTTGCGGGCAGAATAGGTCAATTTCCTGGCACCGACACCCTGGACAACACTGGTCTCCCATCAGGGCGCTGTTCCTATTTTAGCTACTGCCCACAGCGCCACAGGTGGCGCCAGGCGCTGCCTGTGGCACCCAAAATCGTACTTTTGTCGGTTTCGTCCGTTTTGGTTCTAATTTTGCGCGTTTCGCACCCGATTTCTCCAGGATCATTCCTATACATAAAAACACTTAAAATTAATATAAATCATCATGTTTAACATCCCAAATTCACGAAACAAAAGTAAAACATGAGGCAATATACACATAAATATATATACTTTAAGCTAAACATCAACACGCCACACTTAGACTTTTGCTCGTCCTCGAGCAATGAGGCAATCTACTACCCTTATACACGTACACAGTTCATTATCAAGGAGAATTTTACTTTTAAATCACACACTTTACTCCTTTGACTATGATCGATAACGTCAATCGAGTATGAACATACAAAAATTCACATTCTTCCCCTTTTAAACATGCCCAAGTATAACAATTAAATAAATCATACCAACAACCAAATTGAAACCTCCCAGCCTCAAGAGTCAACTTGTAACCATTAAGCACTCTCAATTCACGCACTTAGCCAACAAGAGATTGTACAACATTACCAATCATTCATGAGATCAGGTGACCTCACAAACAAACAAAAGAGTGAATATGGACTAGTCCACATATTCAAATATGCTTTTTAACATAATTTAAGGATATCACACAGCTTGCCCGTAGTGTAGATCTCTACTAATTTAAGCTAGCCAAAACTAGGATCAATTAGGCCTTTTAAGGTTTTAATGTAGGCTAAGGGACGGGTACGATATATTTAGGAATAGTGACTAACCATCCTAAGCACTTTAATACATTACATTCACAATTCAAACACATATTCTTCTCAACAAATTCACTTTCCACAACCCATATACAACATAGCCCTTTTTCAATTAAGCACTTCTATACTTCCACTAGAACAAATTACGAGGAAGTGGAGGTGCGTATCTTTTTCTACATACTTTCACTATAATTTTTCTCTTCTTTCTCTTACAACAATTTTTTTTCTACACACACTCCATACATGAAAGTTCATTGGCTCGTGGCTTTTGATTTCAATTTTAGTGCACCAACGGGCCTTTTCATGGATCCACTCAAAAACTATTCCCTGATATCTCACCTTACTTCTTTTAGCGACTAAGTGCCTTAGGAGGTAAAGGTGCAAAAATCTCAAATTAAGAAAAAAATAGGGGTGCGGCTTGTAATGTGGGTGCCAAAGAAAAGGTCTATAGGCTCAAAGGGTCTAGCAACAGATTTTTTTATGTGATAAGCACATCCATGATCAAGCAAGAAAATGCCTACGCCGTCTCCTATATTAGCATAACCTACAATTTCGCTTCGATTAACACACGGGGAAACTTCTAGACTACATAGGATAGCATAGAAGATCACTAGTCCTCACACACACATTGCACATGACTCAATCACGACAATTTTGTTCAACTCTCAAGCCAAGAAAGCACACATAATTGAGAAAATTAAGCAATATTCTACTATGTGGCATACAAGTCAAACAACTGAGCTAAGGCGTTACAAAATAGGCTATTTCTCTTTACTTAGGCTTTACAAATCAAACCAATTACAAGGGAAAACAATATGTATGTCATAGCCTAATGTGCCAACACCAAACATGTCAATGGGTATCTCAAAGTCACTCAGTTTCTTCCTAACTACACCTAAAAAATATTAAAGTACCCGATTCGAGTTACACCCTTGGAAAAGAACCGGTGCCCAAAGAAAAACCAAGGGATACTATCTAACTATCCCAAAAAAGAATCTTTTTTGAATTTTTAAATCGGACTTTATCCCTCAAGAAATTTGTCCAACAGATCCATCGTCGGGAAAAGTCCAAGCTTTTTCTATTTTTGTTTTTTTTCTTTTTTTCTTTGACAAACTAACTAAACTAACAAAATAATAACTAATAAAATAAACAAAACTACCTAAATATAACTAATGAACACAAAAAAAAACACATTTATATAAATTATAAAACAACCCCACAAGCAGTATTCTTTCCACCCCACTTAAGTCGTGCATAGTCCTCGATGCATATAAAATTAAAAGAGAAAAGTAGGGAGAAAATAAATGCTCCTTGTCACTTGGAGTCCTCTGCATCAGCTACTTCCGGCTCATCATCATTGGGTCCTAGAGGCACCAAGGCCAGGGGCGCCCCAAAATTGAGGGACGGGACCGACACCTAACCGAATGATTCCGGTCAAGAGGACCTGGATTACCTTTCCTAACCAACGCGTTACCCCATGCACAATATACAAATTTATAATGAATTTACAACATAATTTCCATTTACCTCTTTTAAAACTTCAACATTTGATAAACCCAAAATATACAAACTAAGCACAACATTTCCGACACGGAACCAAGATTACGAATAATTACAACTACTACCAAAAATACATACAACTGACACAGTATCTACAGAGCCTCTAAGAGTACTAGGAGTTTACATAGACTTTCCGGTAACAAGGCCCCGGCTATACCTTTTACAACATAAGCAAAAGAGAATGATATGGTCTACACACGGCCCCAAGAGAAAATGGGGCTCACCAGGACTGCTGAAGAGATGAAGAGGAGGCACCACTAACGGCGAACTGAGCTACCTGCTATAGAACCACCAACATACATATAAAAGATGTAGCGCCCCCGATAAAAGGGACGTTAGTACCATTGAATAGTACTAGAATGTATAGACAAACTTTACTCTATGTAAAATCAAACAATACCCATATAAAAGGCAGTTAAAGAAACCCAAACAAATATTGCACAAGGTTTTCACATTTTCTTATTTCAAGTGTTCCCTTATTGCGGCGCGCAACTCGATCCCACCTTGAAATTATATTCCCTCCTTATTTCTTCTGTTGCGACGTGTAATCCGATTCCATCTCACAATCACATTACACCCTTATTAATTCTGTTGCGACATGCAACCTGATCCCACCGTACAATTCTGTTACGGCGTGCAACCCGATCCAACCTTACAATTCTGTTGCGGCGTGCAACCCGATCCCACCTTACAATTCTTTTGCGGCGTGCAACCCGATCCCACCTTATAATTCTGTTGCGTCGTGCAACCCGATCACACTGTACAATCACATTTCACAACATCAATCACCAACAATTATATCACAAGGATCTTCATCATGAAGAACATAAGTTCATATCAACTAATAACTATGTGAAATCAATGCACAATGATCCTTACCAATAAGTAATTCATATATGGTGTTGCCACAGTCATTTAACTCAATAAAATTAGTCCATATTCACTTTCATCATTTGCTACACAACCTTTAGCACTTTGATATGTTCGACAGTGTAATCAATAGCAACATCAACCAACAATTCAATCACAAAGATTCTCATCGTCAAGGATATTCATTCGTAACCACCAGGTAACCATTGGAAATCAAGGCCACATAAATATTTATCAAACAGTGAGTCATATACGGTATGCCATCAACATATAGCTCAATTAGTTTATCCCCGTTTTCTTTCCATTACTTACTACACATCATTCAGCACTTAGATACGCTCAAAACTATGTACTCAACATTTACCGAGTTTTGCACATGATAGAATAAGCACAAAGAATCACCGTTTCGCAAGATCATATAACATGGTAATCGACAAGAAATTCAAAGAACGAAGTCTTACACCTCGACACAGCAGGGCAATCGATTCACGTATGCCCAAGCAAGAATTTCACACCGAGTGCTCGGACACCAACAAGATGACTCTACAAAGATTAAAGTTAGCCATACATACCTCGAGTTGGAATTTCTCCTTTAATTTTTTTATCACAAATCACCGGACCGCCTAGCACCGTCAATCTATTCCACAATGTGATATGTTTCATTTAGAATTAGGATCCATAAACATAATGTGAACTCATTTAGGCATTTTATTGAATGCTATGTGACCCCCTTAGATTACTAACCCCCTTATTGTGAATAATCACCCGAACCCGTTTCCCTTTACTAGACTATGACTAGTGGTTTACATGCATGCAAAATCCCTACCCCCATCTTCATGAACTCACCTAACCATGTTTCATTTTAATAAAAATCTGGAAATTAAGGTTGATGGGGTAGAAGCTTACCTCTTATGGTGAAGAAAATGGTGTCCTACTTGATTAGTTCCATGCTTGATTGATGAAGGAGGATCACCTTGATGAAGTTGAGACTTTCTCTCTCTAGAACTCTCTCTTCCCTCTCTCTATTTTGTTCATAAATTATTTAAAATGGAAGGGGTAAGTGTTTTAATGAACTAGGGGTCGGGTATAAAATTAGAATTTTTAACAGTCCCGAAACAGAAATGCTGTCAGGAATGCGATCGCATTCTTTCTATGTGATCCGCATTCCGGTCGCATTAATGACCCTCAAATGGGCCAAAAGAAAAGTAAACTGCACAGGTATGCGACCACTATGCAGTCTGCATACCTGATCTGCGATCGCATAGTGGACCGCAGACCTACGCAAATCTGGAAAATTTTATCCTTTAAGTTCTGGGGTACTTTTTACTTAAAAAGAGTCCGTTTTAAGAATTTCTACAGTCATAAGAACACGGGGGCTTCTTTGGGCATTATTTTTAGCCATGAAATTTGCGGGTCTTTACATTCTCCCCCACTTGAAATCATTCGTCCTCGAATGAGCGGAGAATTCCACAAACTTGCATATCATTTAACTACCTTCCAGAGAGCCCCCGAAAAACATTTTAACCAATTCCACACATTTTAGTTACTCTATCAACATGCACATAATCTTGTCATTTCCACAAGCTACATATAATTCAATTACTTCCACAAGCCTCACATAGTTCGGTTAACTCCACAAACTTGCATATCATTTAACTACCTCAATGAGTTGCACATAATTCAGCTAATCAAAACAACATATACATTTATGGCACAAATTTTGAGAAGTCACAATAGTAGGGTAATTAGGGAAGTGGAGTGTTCTTGCACAAAATTTAACAGATAATTGCTTAGGAATGACAACTTTCAAAACCATTACCGGACTTATTCAAACAAGTGGGGATATTTCTCTCTCATTTAATTTTCCACTTCCCACGTGGCTTCTTCGACTTGTTGGCTTTGCCGTAACACTTTAATAGAAGCAATCTCTTTGTTCCTCAATCTACGGACTTTCCTATCAAGAATAGCAACTGGAACCTCTTCATATGACAATCCTTCATTAATTTTGACCGTATCAACCGGCACAATGATTGATGGATCCCCAATCACCTTCTTCAACATGGACACATAAAACACTAGGTGCACTAGTGACATCTCCAGGGGCAATTCCCGCCTATAAACAACTTGTTCTATCCTTTTGAGCGATCCGATACGGCCCGACATACCTAGGGCTCAATTTCCCTTTCTTCCCAAACCGCATTACTCCTTTCATGGGAGACACCTTCAAGAATACCCAATGATCTACTTGAAACTCCAAATCTCTTCGAAAAACGTCCATATAGGATTTCTGACGGTTCTGAGCAGTCTTCATCCTTTCCTGAATGACTTTAACTTTTTCTAGAGCTTGGTGCAAAAGATCCGGTCCTAGCAGTTTCGCCTCGCCCACCTCGTACCATCCAATCAGAGACCTACACCTCCTTCCGTACAATGCCTCAAATGGGGCCATCTGAGTACTAGCATGAAAACTGTTATTATAAGAAAATTCTGTAAGCGGCAAGTGATCATCCCAGCTAGCATCGAAATCTAATACACAAGCCCGTAACATATCTTCAAGTGTCTGAATGGTCCTCTCTACCTGCCCATCATCTGTTGGTGGAATGTTGTGCTGAGATTTACCTGCGTACCCAAACCTTGCTGAAATTTCTTCCAAAAGTTAGCTGTGAACTGGGCCCCTCGATCTGAGATAATAGACATTGGAGTATCATGGAGCCTGACTATTTCCTTGATATATAACTGAGCGTACTGTTCTGCAGTATCGATGGACTTGACTGGCAAGAAATACACCGACTTCGTGAGCCGATCCACTATTACCCAAACTGAGTCGAACCTACGTGGAGTGCGAGG
>ML537376.1:0-15902 GCA_005239535.1 Nicotiana rustica
AGGAACACATAGACGACCCTGGAATCACAGAACACCATCCTCGCCAATAGAAACCTCTTTGGCACCACCTTGTAGTACCATCTCTTTGAGAACTGCCAAGTGCGGATCATAAAATTGTTGGGCCTTGATCTGCCCCAATAATGTAGACTGAGCAACAACACATGAAAGAACTCGGTCGGGCTCTGAAATATCCAACCTCACAAGTCTGTTAGCCAAGGAATGAATGTCTAAAGCTAGTGGCCTCTCATATTCTGAAATGAATGCCAAGCTACCCATACTCTCTGCCTTCCTGCTCAAGGCACCCGTGACTACATTCACATTGCCCGGATGATAAAGAATAATGAGGTCATAGTCCTTCAGTAACTCAAGCCATCTGCGCTGCTTCAAATTGAGATTCCTTTGCTTGAACAAGTGATGCAAACTGCGGTGATCAGTGTAAACCTCACAAGGCACCCCATATAGATAATGCCTCCAGATCTTAAGAGCATGAACAATCGCTGCTAACTCCAAACAGTGCACAGGGTAATTCTTCTCATGGGGATTCAAGTGACGTGAAGCATAAGAAATAATTCGCCCCTCCTGCATCAATACACAACCCAAGCCAACGCGTGAAGCGTCGAAATACACAGTATACATCCCCGAACCAGAAGGCAACACTAGAACTGGTGTTGTAGTCAAAGCGGTCTTGAGCTTCTGAAAGCTTGCCTCGCACTCATCGGATCAACGGAACGGGGCACCCTTCTGGGTCAATCTAGTCAAAGGTGCTACAATGGATGAAAATCCCTCCACAACCCAGCGATAATAACCTGCTAACCCCAAGAAACTCCTAATCTCAATTGCTGAAATGGGACAAGGCCAACTCCGAACTGCCTCAATCTTCTTGGGATCCACCTTAATACCCTCTCCTGATATAAAATATCCCAAGAATGCCACAGAATCTAACCAAAACACATACTTGGAGAACTTAGCATACAACTTTTGTTCCCGCAAGGTCTGGAGCACTACTCTCAAATGCTGCTAGTGCTCCCCCAGGCTAGAGTAGATCAAGATGTCATCAATGAAGACAATAACAAAGGAATCAATATAAGGCATGAACACCCTGTTCATTAAGTCCATAAATCTCGCTGGGGAATTAGTCAATCCGAAGGACATCACTAGAAACTCCTAGTGGCCATATCTAGAACGGAAGGCGGTATTCGAAACGTCTGAGTCCCAAATCTTCAACTGATGGTATCCTGATACCAAGTCAATCTTCGAAAATACCCTAGCACCCTGCAACTGGTCAAACAAATCATCAATACGCGGGAACGGGTACTTGTTCTTAATGATGACCTTGTTCAGCTAGTGGATGTCAATGCACATCTGCATAGTCCCATCCTTCTTATTCACAAATAATGCCGGTGCACCCAAGGTGATACACTCGGTCTGACAAACCCCTTTGCTATAAACTCCTCAAGTTGTTCTTTCAAATCCTTTAATTCCTTCAGAGCCATACAGCACGGTGGGATAGGTATAGGCTGGGTACCTGGAGCCAATTCAATACAGAAATCACTATCACGATCTAGAGGCATGCTTGTAAGGTCAGAAGGAAACACATCGGCGAACTCCCGGACTGTTGGCACTGAATCAATCATCGGAGACTCTGCGGTAGTATCCCGAACATAGGCTAGATAAGCCAAACAACCCTTCTCGACCATATGTCGAGCCTTCAGAAAAGAGATAACCCGACTAGATGTACTAACAGATGAACTCTTCCACTCAAATCTAGGCAACTCTAGCATTGTTAAGGTAACAGCCTTAGCATGGCAATCAAGGATGGTGTGATATAGAGAAAACCAGCCCATGTCTAGGATAACCTCAAAGTCAGTCATATCAAGTAACAGAAGGTCCAATCTAGTCTCGTAACCATAGAATGTGACCACACAGAATCAATAGATCTGATCCACAACCACAGAATTGCCCACAGGAGTGGACACATAAACCTCTCCAAATAGTATAAGTAGTCGCAACCGGAATGAAGTGGGATGACTTGATCAACCTGTCAACAATGACCCACACTATATCAAACTTCCGCAAGGTCCGCGGCAACTCAACTACGAATTCCATAGTAATGCTCTCCCATTTTCACTCTAGTATAGTCATCAGCTGGAGTAAGCCACCTAGCCTCTGGTGCTCATACTTAACCTGCTGGC
The DNA here is from genome assembly GCA_005239535.1 of Nicotiana rustica. Taxonomy (NCBI): domain Eukaryota; kingdom Viridiplantae; phylum Streptophyta; class Magnoliopsida; order Solanales; family Solanaceae; genus Nicotiana; species Nicotiana rustica. Next base: position 2,193 of record ML537376.1, read on the forward strand.
AATTTAGGCACCTAGCTACATACTCCACTATGTATTTCTTCATCCGCCGCCACCATTAATGCTTCCTCAAGTCACGATACATCTTCATAGCACCTGGATTAATGGAGTATCGAGAACTATGCGCCTTCTATAGAATCCTCTCTCTCAGTACATCGACATTAGGAACACATAGACGACCCTGGAATCACAGAACACCATCCTCGCCAATAGAAACCTCTTTGGCTCCACCTTGTAGTACAATCTCTTTGAGAACTGCCAAGTGCGGATCATCAAACTGTTGGGCCTTGATCTGCCCCAATAATGAAGACTGAGCAACAAGACATGAAAGAACTCAGTCGGGCTCTGAAATATCCAACCTCACAAGTCTGTTAGCCAAGGAATGAATGTCTAAAGCTAGTGGCCTCTCATATGCTGAAATGAATGCCAAGCTACCCATACTCTCTGCCTTCCTGCTCAAGGCACCCGTGACTACATTCACATTGCCCGGATGATAAAGAATAATGATGTCATAGTCCTTCAGTAACTCAAGCCATCTGTGCTACCTCAAATTGAGATTCCTTTGCTTGAACAAGTGATGCAAACTGCGGTGATCAGTGTAAACCTCACAAGGCACCCCATATAGATAATGCCTCCAGATCTTAAGAGCATGAACAATCGCGGCTAACTCCAAACCGTGCACAGGGTAATTCTTCTCATGGGGATTCAAGTGACGTGAAGCATAAGAAATAATTCGCCCCTCCTGCATCAATACACAACCCAAGCCAACGCGTGAAGCGTCAAAATACACAGTATACATCCCCGAACCAGAAGGCAACACTAGAACTGGTGTTGTAGTCAAAGCGGTCTTGAGCTTCTGAAAGCTTGCCTCGCACTCATTGGATCAACGGAACGGGGCACCCTTCTAGGTCAATCTAGTCAAAGGTTCTACAATGGATGAAAATCCCTCCACAACCCAGCGATAATAACCTGCTAACCCCAAGAAACTCCTAATCTCAATCGCAAAAATGGGACAAGGCCAACTCTGAACTGCCTCAATCTTCTTGGGATCCACCTTAATACCCTCGCCTGATATAACATATCCCAAGAATGCCACAGAATCTAACCAAAACACATACTTGGAGAACTTAGCATACAACTTTTGTTCCCGCAAGGTCTGGAGCACTACTCTCAAATGCTGCTCGTGCTCCCCCAGGCTAGAGTAGATCAAGATGTCATCAATGAAGACAATAACAAAGGAATCAATATAAGGCCTGAACACCCGGTTCATTAAGTCCATAAATCTCGCTGGGGAATTAGTCAATCCGAAAGACATTACTAGAAACTCCTAGTGGCCATATCTAGAACGGAAGGCGGTATTCGAAACGTCTGAGTCCCAAATCTTCAACTGATGGTATCCTGATACCAAGTAAATCTTAGAAAATACCCTAGCACCCTGCAACTGGTCAAACAAACCATCAATACGCGGGAACGGGTACTTGTTCTTAATGATGACCTTGTTCAGCTAGTGGATATCAATGCACATCTGCATAGTCCCATCCTTCTTATTCACAAATAATGCTGGTGCACCCCAAGGTGATACACTCGGTCTGACAAACCCCTTTGCTAGAAACTCCTCAAGTTGTTCTTTCAAATCCTTTAATTCCTTCGGAGCCATACAGCACGGTGGGATAGGTATAGGCTGGGTTCCTGGAGACAATTCAATACAGAAATCAATATCACGATCTAGAGGCATGCTTGTAAGGTCAGAAGGAAACACATCGGCGAACTCCCGGACTGTTGGCACTGAATCAATCATCAGAGACTCTGCGGTAGTATCCCGAACATAGGCTAGATAAGCCAAACAACCCTTCTCGACCATATGTCGAGCCTTCAGAAAAGAGATAATCCGACTAGATGTACTAACAGATGAACCCTTCCACTCAAATCTAAGGAACTCTAGCATTGCTAAGGTAACTGCCTTAGCATGGCAATCAAGGATGGTGTGATATAGGGATAACCAGCCCATGTCTAGGATAACCTCAAAGTCGGTCATATCAAGTAACAGAAGGTCCAATCTAGTCTCTTAACCATAGAATGTGACCACACAGGATCAATAGATCTGATCCACAACCACAGAATCGCCCACAGGAGTGGACACATAAATAGGAGTACCTATTACTCACGAGGAATATCCAGGAAATGAGCAAACAGATATGATGCATATGAATAGGTAGACCCTGGATCAAATAATGCCAAAGCATCCCTATCGCAAACAGAAATAATACATGTGATCACGGTATTTGAGTCCACTGCATCTGGTTTGGTCGGAAAAGCATAAAATCTTGCTGGAGCACCACCTAGGTGGCCCCGGCCTGCCTGACCTCCACCCCTGGACGGCCCCTACCCATCTGTCTTCTATCTCTAGGCGGCCGGATGGCTGATGCGACTACTGGAGCTAAAATCATGGAATGCTGACCATGCTGCCTTGCCCCGAAGTTTGGGACAGGATCTCTTTATGTGACCCAGATCTCCACACTCGTAACAGCCTCTCGGTTCCATAGAATGCTTCCCTGAAGTATGACCCTGATGGCTTGAATACCCGCTAGGAGAACCCTGGATGGCTAGTGGATGGTATGAACTCTCTGGCATGGCGCTGAAATAGGGTCGCGCCGGAGCACCCCGAGGAGGTGGTGGTGCTGAATATGTGGGCCTGCTAGGATGACCTCTCCCAAACTGACCTCTGCCCGTGGCCGAGGCACCCCTAAACTTTCCAGAGAATCGAGTCCTCTTGTTCTGCTGCATCTGATCTCTACCCCTTTGGAAGTAGCCCTCAATCGTCTGAGCAATCTCCACTACTAGCTGATAACCAGTGCTCATCTCAGCCTCCCGGGCCATACTAGCCCGAATAGTGGGGTGCAACCCCACAACAAGTCTCCACACTCTCTCTGCGCCGGTAGGAAGTATCATAAGTGCATGGCGAGACAACTCAGAGAATTTCGCCTCATAATCGGTCACTGGCATCTGACCCTGCTCGAGCTGCTCGAACTGACCTCGCAACTCTTCCATCTGAGAGGGTGGAATATACCTATCCAAGAAAAGCTGTGTAAACTGGTCCCAAGTCATGGGAGGAGAACCTGTCGGTCTTCCAAGAAGATAAGACTGCCACCATCTACGGGCCCTGCCCTCCAGCTGGAAAATAGTGAAATCCACCCCATAGTACTCTAATATCCTCATGTTGTGCAGTCTGTCCTACACCTGTCAATGAAGTCCTGAGTATCCTCATGTCGCTCTCCCCCGAATATAAGAGGGTGTAGTCTAGTCCATCTGTCCAGTAGCTTCTGTGGATCTCCGTCCACAGCAGGTTTAGGCTCAGGTGCAGTTGTGGCAACTAGCTGGGCTCCGCCCATGGGTAGTGTACTCGGAGTCTGATATACTGCATTTGCGTGCCCAGGAGCCTGAGCAGTAGGGGTCTGTGCTCCCCTTCCTGCTTGAGATGTGGCTGGGTCCGCTGGAAATAAACCAGCTTGAGTCATGGACTCCATGAACCATAGCATACGGCCCATGACCTCCTGAAAACCCGGTGCTGACATGAAATCTACCGGGGTTGGCTCTGAGGCAGGCACCTCGCCCTGATCCTCAATTATGGGATCCTCCACTGGATCCACTGGTGGTGCTAATTTGGCAGCTCTGGGACATCCTCGCTCCCCTATCTCGGGTCGGTTCCCTCCCCTAGCCTCAGCCTTGGCCTCTAACAACGAGGGAGCAGCTCCTCCCGGGTCTGGAATGCATGTCGTACGCGTCCTCACCATCTGCGAAAGAATGAGAAAAAGGAATTTAGTATACCATCAACTGCATGATTGGAGGTAAATAAAAATTAGTTTCCTAACACCCTATAGCCTCTCGAAGATAAGTGTGAACGTCCCCGCACCGATCCACAAGACTCCACTAGGCATGCCCATAACTTGTGAGACCTACGTGGACCTAGTGCTCTGATACCATGTTATCACGATCGAGTTTCATTATAGGATGTGATGGCACCCAATACCGTTGTTAGGCAAGCCAACACTGATCAAACTAGTGATTTCCTGTTTTAATAATTTGCTAAGTGGATAATAATTCTACATTTTTTGAAAATATTTAGAAATTTACCAACGTGACAAGGTTAAACGGAAGAAATGAGTACAAACCCTAATCATGTAAATAATACCATAATCATAAGTCTACTAATGTGTGTGCCAGGACCTGGTGTCACAAGTATGTGGTCAATCTAGTAGAAAATAGAAAAGAATACTAGCCTATTGCCTAAAAGGAAATAGAAAGAAAAATAAAACATAAGAGAGACTCCAGCTGCTGTAGAACGGCTGGGAAGGCAGCTCACCTTGAAGTCTTGAGACGGGGTCAAATGTGCGCACCAAACTGGTAACCAGATGCACCTACCTCAGACATGTACAATTAAGTACAGAAGAGTACCATGAGTACATAAATAATATGTATCCAGTAAGTATCTAGTCTAACCTCAAAGAATTAGTGACGAGGGGTCGAGTCTGACACTTACTAGTGCCAATGACATGATAATATGAGATTCTAATTAAGCATGATATACAACAATAAGACTTAGAACAAGAAATAACTGAACAAGTAATCACCATATTTAAGAACTTAAATCACTTGCTTCCTTTAAAATATATGATCACACAAGCAATGAATTTATACCAATTATGAAAGAAACTTCCAGTTCTAATATAACACACAATACAACCGAGGATGTTCGACCCGATCAAACATAAATAAAAATTGTGCACTGGCAAGGGTCGAATGGCGCGAACCATAGATGCATCCATTTCCCCGCTCGCGAATCATACATGTGATGCGGTCAAATATAAATTTAAAGGATTACCCGCTCGCAAATCATACATGCGACGCGGTTACACAAAGATTTCTTAAGTTATTATAGTCCTCTCCCATTCTTTTCAAAATACGAAATTCAAATGAAAACTTTTATGACCCCAATATTTTCCTCAATCCCAACTCCTTCTGAAACATTTAATATGCAAACTCAATCCCGCCCCTTCTCAAGGCAAAAAATAGACATAAAGAAATAACAATATCAACAAGGCATGGTGTAAGCCTAAAACTACCCGGACATAAACAGGAATAGTAGCTACGTACGGACTCTCGTCACTTCGTGCGTACGTAGCCCCCCACAAACAACAACACATATTAATTAAGTCCACCTATGGGGTAAATTCCCTCTTACAAGATTAGAATAGAGACTTACCTCGTCTCAAAGCTTACTTCCCAATTCGAGAATGCGCTCAAACCTCCAAATTTGACGTCAAAAGACTCGAAAATAGTCAAGTATTATATAAGTTAATCAATTTATGCTCGAAATTTCATATTTCCTTTATTTAAGTGATTACCCAACCCAAATTGCACGGTTCCAAAAATTCACCCCCCGAGCCCACATGCTCGAATTCTGGAAATTTTTGAAGAAAGTTGTTACCCATAACCTTAGGAACAAGAATATATGATTTTTACTAAGATCCATAACCAATTTCGTGGTCAAATCTCATTTTTTTCAAAAACTTAGGTTTTCATCTAAACCCTTGATTTTCACTAATTTTACATTTTAATATACCCATAATCTATGTATTTAACTCATGTTATATAGGAATTACTTACCTCAAAGTGCAAGGTGAAAATCCCCTTCCAAAAGCTCCGAAAATCGCCAAAGAGATGAAGTGAAATGAAATAAATGGCCTAAGTCTCGTAATAAATGTGCTGGGCACAGGCCTCTGATGTCGCATTTGCGACACCAGGTTCGAAAATGCGAGGATCGCAAATGCGAAGCTTGGCCTTTAGCTGCTGGGGTTGCAAATGCAAACTCTGTTGGTATAGCAAATGCGGCAATCGTGTCGCAAATGCAAACATTTCCTAGGTTGGGCTCTTTCGCAATTGCGAAGCCCTTCTCGCAAATGCGAGGTTTGCATTTGCGAACTATTTCTCGCATTTGTTAGACCTGCAGCTAGTGCCAAGAAACACCATAAATCTAGTGTGTTTCTCATCCCTTCCACACGTCTGAAACTCACCGAGCCCTCGGGGCTCCACACCAACTACCCACACAAGTCCAATGACCTCATACAAACTAGCTCAAGCGATCAAAACACAAGAATAACTTCAAAACTACGAATTGGACGCCAAAATGCACGAACTGACTCATGAAATTCAAAAACTTCCAAAAAGACTTCCATTCGTCCGAATCCTATCAAATCAACTCGGAATGACACCAAATTTTATGTGCAAGTCTTAATGACATTACAAAACTATTTCCGATCTTGGAATTTGATTTGGATCTCGATATCACCAAAACCCTCTCCAAACCAAATTTAAAGAACTTTTAAAACTTTTAAGAACCAACTTTCACTGTTAGGCGCCGAAACGCTCCCGGGTCATCCAAAACCCAATCCGAACATATGCCTAAGTCCAAAATCATCATACGAACCTGTTGGAATTGCCAAATCTCGATTCCAAGGTCGTTTACTCAAAATTTTGATCGAAGTCAAACTTGGTCTTTTAAGCCATAGGAACCAAGTGTTCCAATTTCAACTCGAACCTTTTCAAACCTCGAACTAATCATCCCCGCAAGTCATAAAACAGTAAAAGCATGTACGGGAAGTCTTATTTAGGGGAGCGGAGTTCTAGAAAGAAAAACGACAGGTCAGATCGTTACATGTCGGAATTGGATAATCCGTTATTTTTCAAGGAATTATTTTCTTCATACCAAACATACCCTATGTGTTACAAGTGCAAAACTTGGGAAAGACATCTTAACATCCTGTCCTGCCCATATATCTCATGAACACTCCTTGCCACCATCATAGATTAACATTTCCTTTCTTTTCTTTTTTCTTATCATTTCAAATTGGGTTTTATTGTCATTTCGGATTATATTCTTATCAATTAGGTCGTAGATCCACGCTGGATCAGGCTAAACATTCCATATGGGGTCTCGTTAAGTAAAGATACTCATTTCTTTTTCTTTGGGGAGGTAGATAGGCTAAGAGTTCAAGAGTAAAATGGTTGTGGTCTTGTGGATCATAAAAATGCAATATTATGTTAACTAATGGACTCAATTTTCCCCTCACCATCCATCCTTGCCCAACAAAAGAAGATTCCAATAATATAATCAAATCTAGTGATATCGGATGTGGCAATTGGGCTAAATTTAGGCGGATCAAATGGATTAAGTTTTAAAGAATCAATAACTTAAGGGATTTTTACCTTCTTATACTACATATGAAACTTTATTACCCTCCCTATTCAAGTTTTAACTTAATTACATGACCATATATAATTTACCAATTATATACAAATTAGTTTTAAATGAGTATTCCTTTAAATTAGAAATTGAACAAGGAATCAGTTATTTTCCATCTCTATTATCTCTCTCTCTCTCTCCATCTCTCTCTCGCGCTCTTTCTCTCTTTCTCTCTCTCTCTCTCTCTCTCTATCTCTATCTCTCGTTCTCTGTTCGTTCCCCAATTTTTCTTCCTCTGAGGTTCTCTACTTTTTATCCATTCATGTGTATATATTTTTAATGGATTTTAATCATTTTACTATAGAATTTTATTTTAGAAATTTTCTTTCATGTTGCACAATTGGTGTTCAAATTGAAATTGTCAATCAATAAATTTTGAAGGTGTTTGATTCCCCAGCATTGGCAGCCATTAAAAATTTTTGAAGCTTTGAAATCGAAATTGGGTTTTTAAAAATCATTATTTGTTTAGATTGGGTGTTGTTGCAAACAATTGGGAATATCATTTGGAGTTTATATCTTAATTTTGAGGGTATTTGGTGAAGACTAGACTTGATTTTGGCTGAATTTCAGAAGAAGAACGCGTGACATACAAAATACTTACGAAATTGTAGTAAAGTTATATTATAATTGTATGTAAATTGTATTATGTTGTAGTTATATTTTTTTTTATTTGAATGATGTATGAAAGTTGAAAAATAGTTGTATAATGTATGAATGTTGTATAAAATTTGTATTTAAGTTATCAATACTATCTTTTTTACATAAAATTGTTGATATGTATCAAAATTGTATTAAGAGAGTAAGTTTTAAATGGAATTTTAGAGAGGAAGAAGCACACACCACATACAGAGTATTATACAAATCAAATACAAAATATACAAAAGACATATTGTTTAAAATTTGTATAAAAATTATATTTAAGTTATATGATATTGTAGTTGTATTTAACTGGGTAAAAGGATGTATGAAAGTGGTAGATAAGTTATAAATAAGTTGTATATTATATAATTAGTTGTATGAAATTTATTTTTAATTTGTATGATAATGTATCATGCATTATTCTTTTCTTTAAACAGGTAATTATGACAAAGAGAGAAAAGAGTATAATGTATTCAACAACTTCTCAATTTGCAGTTTTTTCTTGTCAAGATTGTTGAAGTTAATACTACTTGTCATTCTTTAGCACATTTAAGATCTCATCAGCTGCCGCAGTCACACTATTGAGAGGTTGTCCTCCACATAAAAGGTACTGAATTACAGAAAGCATGGCTTCATAAGCAGCTCTAGTTTCCTTTGTTTTTGGCTGGTAAACTCCTCCTTCTTCCTCTATTTTCAAAGTAAGAACACTTTGTTCATGAATCCTCCATCTGTTCTTAGTGGGCTCAGAGACAAGTGGATGTTTCATTTCCTTCTTCTGAATTTTCTAGGGAGGCTTACTCCTGTAAAAGCGATCCCCAAAAGTTTTGGGGTCAATTCTTCCATATATAGACTCTGCTTCACTAGAGGTTAAATTGTCCAATATGTAATTGTAGTTTTTTATTAGCTTGGTGGGCCTACACTTTTCTAATGACGGGAGCTGCTATTGCCATCATCAGTTACTCAAGTGTGGTTAACACCCTTGCTCACTTCAGTTATGCCTTTTTCCAAGCAAAGAATCCCCTAATTTAAGGCAGTAACAATGGATTATATACAATTTGTAACTAATCCTTATTTAGGGCGGGTAATATACAAAATTAGGACAATCTTGATAAATAAATTTCAAATATTATATAGGAAGAAAAAAATCCCATAACTCTACCCAAAGTTTACTTGGATCATTATGGGTTAGGTAAAAATATGCTAAATAATGGATTATAACTCAATATGCTCAGTATGACCTAACTTATCCTTCCTAATTTTTTAAGAATTTTTCAATTAGATTAGGGAAGCTAGAGGGAAAAAAGGAAAAGAATGTCATGATACTAATAAAGTTTAAACCCATTATTATCCTCCTTATTTTGTTTTCCTTTTTTGAAAGAAAATGCGAAACCCAACAAGTGGTACGTATATCTTTGATCATCTAACTTCTGTATTTTCATGCTATAATAGACAGTAGTAAAAAGAGTATCAACTTCCAGTAGTTACAATGTTATGTTTAAAATTTGTAATAAAGACATTATTGTTTTAAAAAAAAATGAGATGTTTTGTTTTGTTCCCCAGAACAAATATTCTCCTTTGACGTGTCAATTGTTTTAACTCAGTATCGGTTAGTCATGACAAGTAGGATTTTTATTAAAGCTCGTCTTCTGACGTTAACGCACTAAAAAACTTATATTATATTAGTTTGAAGTTTGATAGTTATCCCCTTATTTTGATAGGTCATTAAGTTTTCAATATAGACCCATTCAAACTTAATATTTTGATGAATCATTTTGTGTTAAAGCTATTTTATTTTAACTCATTAGTTGATATTCAAACCCGTTCAAGTTTAAACGAGTTAAGTAGGTGACAAAATAATGAGTTGATTTTGCCATGTTTAACCAAATCTTTCTGTCACGATTCAAAATCCACCTAGTCGTGATGGCACATAATCCAACTCGTCAGGTAAGCCAATTAGCAACTATACAAATTAACGAGATTTATTAAGAAAAAAAATAATGATACAACTGAACTGTTATACAAGAATTCTCAAAGACTGGTAGTACAATCATGAGCTTCTAAGATTAGAATTTACAAAAATGGTATGAAATAAATACATCATATGTCCGAAATGTACATAAACAGATTTTTATGAATCTAAGGCTGCCATAAACAAGAAGCAGTTGCAACCAAAACGCAGGTACATCTTCAAATCCAGCTCTCGTCGATCTCAGCAATGTCAGCAGCCAACATCTGCACGCAAGGTGCAGAAGTGTAGTATGAGTACAACGGACCTCATGTACTCAATAAGTAGTAAACCTAACCTTAGGTTAAAAGTAGTGACGAGCTAGAACAAAGGTCGAGTCCAACACCAATAGCCAAAAACAGTTCATAACAACGTAAAGCAAGTAATAAAGGAAATAATTCAGAGAAGAAATGCTCAGCTTATTCATAGTTTCCCGAAAAATAGTTCTGCCTTCCAAGTATATCAGTGAAAACCCAAATCCTTTACCGAAATCGTCGAAAGATAAGTAAGTTTGAAAACGGTAATTTTTTCCAAAAATCCTTTCAACAATAAATAAGATGTTCCATACTTCTTTCTAGATAGCCAGTGTAACATATATCACTATGCCCATATGTCTATATGTGTGAGAAGTCATGAATGGCATGATACCGTACAGCATGAGGAAGATGCATCTCTATGCCTGTATGTCAAGTGTGCATGTCAAATGCGATACAACTCAGTGATAAAACCATATGCATATTGTCAGAGTAACAATTCACTCAGTCCTCCCAGTCACTCAGTCCTCACAATCACTCGGCACTCACACTCAGTAGGTATTTGCGCTCACTGGGGGTATGTACAGACTCCGGAGGGGGTTCTTCAGCCCAAGCGTTTATAACAAGCCAAGCATGGCATAAATCAGTAAAATATGTTGCAGCGTGCAGCCCGATCCCATCATAAATCAGTAAAAACATGATGCGGCATGCATCCCGATCCCATAAACATCCTCACCATCAGGCCCTCGGCCTCACTCAGTCAACAATCTCTCCAGTCTCTCGGGCTCTCTAAGACATGAAAAATCTGTCCCAAAAAATAATAATGATGTGATGTATCAATAAATGGTAACAGAGACTGAGATATGATATGTATATGAATGTGTATGCCATAATATGTAATGCAATGAAAGCAGATAGCTCAACAGCAGGAATAACCTCGGGGGAGGGGGCTCAACAGAATAAGCATGTAGCCTAGACATGGTTTCTAACATGGATCACGGCTCAAGAGCTCAAGTACTTAGAAGTTTCATGGTTACAGGTAAGGTCAGGTAACTACACAGTACACAGAAATAGCGGAGTCATAATTCACACGGTGCACGCCCACACGGCCGTCACCTAGCATGTGCGTCACCTGAACACCAAACACATAACACGTAATTCCGGGTTTCATACCCTCAACACTAAGTTTAGAAGTGTTACTTACCTCAAAGAAGCCAAATTCCAATACCGAGCAAGCTCCAAAAATGCCATCTCGCGCGTACCGACCTTCGAACGGCTCAAAACTAGCCAAAAGCAACTCAAATACATCAAATAATGCCAAAGGAAACAAACTCAATCGATAAAGGTCGAATATTTAATCAAAAGCCCAAATCAGCCAAAAAGTCCAACTCTGGCCCGCACCTCGGAACCCGACATAACTCATAAAATCCGACAACTCATTCAATTACGAGGTCAACCATAATAGTTTCACTCAAATCTGACTCCAAATCGATGTTCAAAACTCAAAAATTCATTTTATGAAACTTTAGGCTAAAACCCCTCAATTTTCTCTTTTGGAACCCTCAATCAAATGCCAAAAACGAAGATAGGTTTATGATATAAAATTAAAAATGAGTATATAATACTTACCCCAGTCCACATGGTGAAAATTGATTCAAGAATCGCCTCAATCCGAGCTTCATAGCTACAAAAATGCTCAAATGGCCGAAACACCCAAAATAGAGTACTTTATACTTCTACTCAGGCATCCTCTTACACGAACGCGGGAAAACCATCGCGTTCGCGATGACCAAAAAAATCATGCAACCAAAATACTCTACGCGTTTGTGGCATAAGCCTTGAAAACGTGATACATACAGGAGATAGAGCTACGCGAATGCGATTCCAACTACGTGAACGCGATGAAGAAAGACCTTCATCTCTATCTCCCAGCTCAACCCTATGCAAACGCGTGAATACATGAGCGAACGCGATGCACAATTTGCAGTAACCTATGCGAATGGGGACCAATGTTCGTGAATGCGAAGAAGAAACACTCAGCCTCAGATTTTTCCCTTAAGCGATCACATTACTTATTCCGCGATCGCGATGAAGAGATGTGACACCAATTACCAGAACACACAAGCAATGAAAACATGAAGAAAAATAGCCCAAAATCAATCTGAAACACACCTGAGCCCCTCGGGACCACGTCTGAACATTCCAACAAGTTCCATAACATAATACGAACCTACTCAAGGCCTCAAAACACACATAACAACATCGAAACAATGAATCGCACCTCATTTAAAACTTGATGTACTTTGAAATTTTCAACTTCCATAACTCGTGTCGAAACATAGCAAATCAACCAGGAATGAACCCAAATTTTGCACACAAGTCCCAAATGGCATAACGAAACTATTCAAATTCCCGGAACCACAATCTGAATCCAGTATCCTTAAAGTCAACTCTCGGTCAAACTTAAGAACTTTTCAAACTTTCAAATTTTTAACTTTTGCCAATTTGTGCCGAAACCTTCTAGAAACATCCAAATGCAAATCTGAGCACACGCCCAAGTCCAAAATCACCATTCGGATCTATATAAATCATAAAAACTCCGCTCCGGGATCAATTCACAAAAAAATCAAACTTGATCAACTCTTCCAATTTAAAGCTTCAACAATGAAATCCATCCTTCCAGATCGATTCCAAATAACCTGAAAACCAAAACCTACAATTCACATAAGTTATAATACATTATACGGAGCTAATCATGCACGTAAACTACCGAGTGAATTGCAAATGCTCAAAACGACCGGTCAGGTCGTTACATCCTCCCTCTTTTAAACATACATTCGTCCTCGAACGTGCTCAAAGTTGTTCTTAACCCCTCAAATAACTGTGTAACCTTACCATGCACATAGTCGGGGTTAATCCCACGTCACCCTAATCCATATAATCCTGACTACAAAACCTAACTGAAGATCCTCAATTCAACCTTAGCCCCTAAACTTTATTACTACAATCGTTCCAATTTATGTGAACCTGTTTGCATGGGCACGAAATTTAAGAAAAAATAAAGACTTTTGGAATTTGTGGTCCTAAACAAGCCAAAGAGGGGTCCAGAGTATTTGTATGGTTATAAAATCTTCTCATTAAGGGTAGAATCGGAAGTTTAAGTAAATTGTTTCCAAATTTAGAAATGGGTCATTCTTTTTGGAACAGACCAAAAAGGAAATAGGTTTACATAAACTGGGACGGAGGGAGTACCTAATTTCCAACATTCGGAATTTCTTATAAAACCTGAATCTCCCATCTACACACAGTATAAGTCTGAACAAGCTGCATCAAGCGATAACCATAACCCAAAACACAATCACCGGATATACCGCATAACTCAAATACCCATAACAAAATTTTCGATCACAATAGCTGCTCAAAACAACCCAATGCCGATAACAAACCTCATATCAAACAAAACCTCGTTCTAAAGCTTTTTTATACTGTAGATGTCGCCCCCCCCCCCCCCCCCT
>ML537376.1:15929-27115 GCA_005239535.1 Nicotiana rustica
CTTTTCCATCTTCTTTCGGATTGGTCAGGGTTTTCGACATTATTGGGATAACTCATTTCCTTTTGGGAAAGAGGTATAATGAGTTCGAAAAGTCGCCACCTAACGATTTAAGCTGTGTTAGGGCACCTATTAAAGGTCATTCATAACACTAATTGCATAACCAGAGATTGGGTAAGGGCTTGAAGTTACTTCAAGGGAAAGGTTTTAGGCACCCCTCAAAGTCCACAACTGTGGGTCCCAGTCAAACATGCTTTGTGAATTCATTCAAGTAGCAAATAAACAGTCTAAGCACACATATGTAAACAAATAAAGATCTTAACAAATTAGCAGTCCAAGCACACATATGTAAAGGATAAAGGAGGTCATAAGTTGTTTATCCTATAGGATCACATCTGTACAATGCCCGGTAATCACTCATCAATGAGGGGCTACACGTTGCATTAGCGTACAGGTCATCATATCCTTTTCTACCCATTATCCCCCCTTTAGCGGTTTATTAAGCGAGTTTTGTTTAGCGAGCTCTAAACGTGCTTATACTCGTCCTTTCTTTGGAGTCCCGAAGGAGTTTAGGACCTCTAGTATACTGGCAGTTCTAGACGAACCCCTATGGTTTAAAAAGGGAAAAACTAGGCGACAAGCAAGAACAATTAGGACTAGCACATAAGGGACAAGAACAATTACGAGGCTCAGATTCACCTCATTATGTGATGCAAATAAACAGCACGTCTCAAACACAGCAAAGGCAGCTATTTATTAGAGAAAGGATCCTAAGACGGGATATCTAAGTGAACACCAATAGACAGAACATGCAACAATGTTTCATAATGCAATGGCAGGGTCCTAATCAGCTTGCCTATTGATTTTAAGACCTGTAGGACTTAAGGAGTTTAATACCATTAACACGCAATTTCCAATTTATAAAGATTAATTACCTAAGGCTTGCCTAGGCGTGGGACTGTATGCGATCACAATTACAGGAGATGCTTAACAGTTCAGAAGTTGTTTAACCTACAACATGCTGCTCTAGGTGACGAATACTTAAAAAAGGGAATTTGTACCAGTTATTATTCAGAAGTATAACAATTATATGAGAGACGATTTTTCTATACCTTTTCAGATTAGTAGTTAAACTAGGCGTATTCAAACAAATGCAAACAGAATCCTAGAACATGATATCTAAATGCATACAGGAACGATAGATTCATTAAGACAGTCTAACAGCAGGATTTCTAAGTGAAAGCACTTATGCAAACTTGAAGCATGGATTAGTAATATGCTGAAATAATAAAACGTGAAGCCCTAAGAACAGGATATCTAATGCATGTTTAGCATGATTTGGATGCAAATGAACACATGAGTCATAAGACATGGATTCTAATGCAAATTCACAGAATATATAAAACCTATAGCATGATTTCTACCCAGTATTATCAACGAGGTCATACAGCTACCCTCCCATTTTTACTAGTCACCCCAATATCTGTTTACAAATAAATTATTACAGACCAATGGCTGAATGAATTACATAAATAAATAAATAAATAAATAAATAAAAAGAGAAGAAGTTAAACTATAAAGAGCCTGAAGCAGGCCCACGACCTGAAGATACCAGGACTTCAGCAGTCTCAAATGCCCAGGATTTCAGAACCAATTTCATGTCCAGGTGTGTCAGAGTTCCCTAAGGACCTCAAGGATCCTGGGCAGTGCTCACACCCAGACTTTTCATAACAAGAACCGAGTAAGTGCAGAGTGGAAGGGCCAGCCCCAGTGTGCCAGATTTCGGAAAAATCTCAAGGATCCCAAGGCAGTACACACACTGGAGGGGCAGAACCTATTGACCTAAGATTGAAGTGAGAGTGCTTGACATAGTTTTGAAAGATTTTTAGTGAGAAAACAGTGTAGAGATAACTCTAGGAGTGAAAAGGTTTTTCTGAAAATAGGAACTAGTTTAGTAGTAAAACAGTTTGGGAAAAATACTAAAACACTTTTGAAATCAGAACACAAACCAATTGGTCATAGAACAAACAGATTCAGAAATACTTGGCAAACAAATTTCGCACAGGGATAAAGGGGTTGGAGACACACAGAATACACATTAAGGAACATATGAATAGGGTACAGGGGGCATATAGACAACAAATGCATAGAACACTTAGGAGTTTTTATAGAATTAACAGGTTAGTCATGATAGTAAGCAATTGGTGACATAGAGCAAGGATGCATAAAGCTATAATGAAAGCAATGGGGTACTGGACAGAATTAGACACGCAATTAAGGTCAATCGAATGCCCTAAGAGACTAGGTGACTTAACATGATCTCTTCAGTGAAAAAGAGTAGGCAGGGGTAAGTAGACATGCTGGACAAACAATCAAGTAAGCAACTATATTTATACATGCTAATTACAGATTGAGCAAACAGGGTTAGACATGCTAGTTTTACATTAAACAGGATAGGACTTTAAACATGATAAGCAAGGAAGTAAACAGGAAAACATATTGGATTCATGGTCAATGGAATAGTGCAGTAATGAAACACATAGAGTTTGGGTTTCAAGATTTAACTAGAGACATACCAGTTGAAGAAAGGGGTGCAGAATATAAAGAGGTATAGTTCCAATATCTAGCCTTGGCTTTCAGCCGGCTAGACCAAGAGTTAACACAAGTAGCAGAGAAAGAAAAGAGAGTTTGAGTGTGAGTGTGTGTATTCTGAACTTAGTTCATGTCTTGAGAGGTAAAACAAAAGAGTTTATATAGTAGTTTAAGAGTAGGACAAACAAGGTAAAAGAAATCAGAAGCCAGCAATTAAGGAAATCACAGAATCCAATCATATAAGGAGTTTAGAATAGACCCCTTTGATTAAGGGCAATTGATCCAAACGGTAATAACAGGGATTCAATTAAGGCAAGAAATTCAAATCAAACCAAATCAGGGAGCCAGAATAAGACCCATTAATTAAGGGCAATTGATGAAATGATAATAATAGAGGTCTAATTAAGGAAAGAATCTCAATCATACCATGTAAAGGAATCAGTAAGAATCCACAGTTATACAGGCAATTAAATAAGGCAGGGATGAATAAGTAAGGTCGTAAACAAGGAAACAGGCAAGACTTAGGCATACAAAATCTCTAACAGAGCAAATCAACTAGTCAGAATTTCAAAGTAATACTGATTTCTGGGGAGAAAGATATCAACTTCCACAAATAGAAAATGAGCTAAGTAAAACTTCAGAAACACATAGAAATTAGTCCGATAAAATTGACTCAGAAACCCTAATAGAGATGAACTAGGGTAAAAATCATAAGACACTGAATTAGACTAAGAAGAAATCATAAAAAGTCAAAGCACAAAACGAAACAATGCCACAAGTAACACGGAAAACCCATAATTGAAGCAATGGTTTAGAAAAATCACAAAATCAACTAAGGTTTGGATACTTTGGCAAAAATCAGTCCAGAAGATGAAGGAGAATCGATTAAACACTTAGAAGTCAGAAAGACCTTTGATAAACAATTTGTAATGAACCCTAGTTTAGGAAAAATTGAAATAATCAGCTAAAACCAGAAGTTTTCAAATAAAAACATGTAATAGTGCTCGATTTATCTTAGATCTATACAGATCTGAGAAAGATCGAAGGTAATGGACTAGGGTTTTTTCAGAAAAGTAACAGAGATTAGAAACCATAGATTTGTAACAAAATAAAGAGAAATTTTTTACTCATAGTCGGCAAATGGCCTGAGATAAGCTAGAAATCAAAAGGTGCAAACTAGAACCGCTTGGGTTTTTTGAGATCCTCTCGAGGATCTAAGAAACGGATGGACCATAGCAAATAGGAAGCTAGGACTGGCCTGAGGAGCCATAGGAGCGTCATAAGGTGAAGGTTTACGCCGGTGACAGCGTTTTAGAACTAGGGTTCAGTCTAGAGAGTTGAGAGAAGAGGGAAGGGGTGACGGCGGGTGAGAGGAGTGAAATGAGAGGGTTTGGTGGGGGTCATTTAGATTAATTAAGGAAAGGTTCAATCTGGGCCGTTGGTCAAAAATGATCAACGGCCAGGATTCAAGCAGAATTGGGTGGGGTTAGGTAGGGGTTTGGGCCTGGTTGTATTGGGCTAGTTAATAAGGTGTTTTGGGCTGGTTATATATGTTGCAATTGAAATAATAATAGGCTATTTGCTAAATACCCCAAATAAATTGATAAAAATAATTTGTAAAATAATTACTAATTATAGAAAATGAATTTCATGCATATAAATATTTCAAAAATGATTATTTGGTATTTCAAAATATAAAAGACTAATTTCTGGTAAAAATAGTACAAAATTATATGCATGGGCTATAATTGCAAAGTTATTGCAATTATAGCCAAAAGGTGCCAATTTGGCTATTTATAGAATAATTTGGACTTAATAAGACTATAAATAATAATATTAAATCAAAAAATATTTTGAAATCATTTGTGATGCAATTTTATAATTATTTATTGGAATAAACTATTGGGCAAATTAATAAAAATATGTAGAAAATTGTGGAAAAATATCGATTGATGCTAATGCATGATTTTGAAGACATATATGCATTTTGAAATATTTTTTTAGGAAAAAATGGTATCAACGGTAGATGATGAAAAAAATACGCAGAAACTCGTAACCACTTATCAGACCAACAAGTCATGGAACTCTCCCTCTTTCGACAAGAACTATAGCCAATTCCTAAGCCGACTTCCGATATTTTTCTCCATACATGCTATAATCAAATCTGATAGTATTCATTCTAGGTCCAATGACCTCATCTCATCCAACACAACCACCCTAGTGATATGCCACATCAATACAATCTAAAGCTACAACCCGTGCAATCTGTGCACCAATAAGCAACAATCCAAATGTACTCAATCATGGAAAATGACTCAAACTAGAGAACAATTCCACAAGTTCAACAAGTACTACCACAACCGAAATGCTATGAACCCATCATACCTAGTAGAACCAAGACACACGAATCTAACACAAAGGATCATATCTTAACATAACCATGTTGTAATGCATGACCCCATCCAAACACTGGTTTGTATGAAATACGTCAGCCACCATGCTCGAAATTAATAACCACGCGCAGTTAGACATCAAGTACCCAAAGTGCATGACCATAACCACGGAGAAGAAAATGACGCAATGCCACACAAACACGAAAGAACATAACTAACGCGCAATAAATCATGCAACACCCATATACCTATCTTGCCCCAATTCTGCTATAAGGCCCCAATAAAACCGCACCATGTGTGCATATAACCAAAGAATCACACCCCTCATAGCATAGAAGAGTAATTCATAGAACATATCAGAACATTAATAAGGTCAAGACCAACCGAATGGCACATTCCTCAACAATAGCAGTACGGAGTCAACCCAATCCAACTCGGTGTAGAATACACAACCTCATTGTGCCTACCAATGGACCTCAAATCAACTCAGGTCACCCAAAAATAGATAAATAACCCTCTGAAAGTCCACAATGATTGAATCATAACACATACCATCATCTGTCTAGATTTGGCCACATCTTCACAGTCTGTAACCACGAAACAATCTGCTCCTGAGAACTCCCAGTCTCCAAATTCATAGAACACACGAATCACCATATTTGATCCCAACTCCACCACCTGAATGTCTAACACATCTCTCATACACGATCATCCCACAAGGAATACTTATATAATTCTTCTGTGCCACATAGAAAAATCTGAATATCAGCAATAGATCAACCCGTCGAGTACCGCATTACCAATGAAGCATCCGCAATCCATAGCACAATGCGCCTTTTGGAATGTACACTTTTCTCAGGCAATACCAAATAGCAACATCATTCCCCCAAGTCGTCTGAAACCGTCTATGCTGCCTAAGAATTCATGAATTTCCTTTAAAAACTGAACTGTGACCTTGCACACGCAGATCTTAATCTCACACGACACACTGCATCAATCATGCTATATATAAAAAGTACGAGAATCTCATAATCCACTCCAAGGAACAAGCTAACTATATACTCAATTAGCCAGGAACCTTTCATTTGATCTCATCCAGGAGAAAATCACAATACACAACATGTTCCTCACGCTAGTAGAAAATATCCACCTCAAACCATGATAGAAATCATTGAAAACTCTTCGAAACCCATTTTCACATAAGCAGGCCATCAGAACTGAATCTCTCAAACTCAACCAAGCTATGAAGGTCGCCAAAACCCAAGAGCATTGCCACAAAATACCTGTAGAGACTCAACACGTCATAAGTACCTAAAGAACCGATCATATCCATTACGGTGCTAATCCAATCCACTACTAAACTGTTCTATTCCTCCGAGTTCCTTTGAAAAGTCCTTCACATTGACACTTCTTCTTGTCAGAACACCACGATCCTTACCCAAAGCTCACCACAAGAGATCCTATCATAAAATCACTTTGCCCTAAGGTCCATAAGTTGTTTTATTCCCTCTTAAGCACCCCAAAGGTTCCACAACCAAGACACCCACTATGAAGAGACTTTTTGTGATGCTAAAGTCGTTTCCTTCACCTTCCTGATACTGAAATGTAGAATCCATAAGGATATAGAAATATCGCGCGTCTCTACACCATCTCATGCAAATATCAGATCCTATCCATATACCAATCTGAAATTCTCAATTGCTACATATAAATCTTGAATCCATTAGAACCATTCTCGAGAGTCATCCACTATGCTCAAATCTCAATTACACCACCCCAAACGGGCCAAACGACTTGTGCCCCATTAGCACGACAACACCCAAAGAAGTAGTCCCCATCTTAATGCAACTAAGAAAATTCCTACTCTACGCACACTACATCCTTCAAGAATAAACACTTAATCATTCCATGAATTCCCATATACCCATAGAGTGTAATACAACCCATATCCAGAAATTCCCTTACTCGAGACATCCTCAATATCAACCTCTACAAGTCATAACTGGTTCACCAGCATACCTAAAACTGAAACCAATACAACACATAACCGTGCAATCAACTCGCCGATAGCAGACTCCCCCACTTGTCTCAAATCCATGGAATAAAACATCTGATAACTTAAAATAACCATACCCCATTACTGCCATAATACCATAGTGAGATTCAACTAAATCTTTCATAAGCTCATGTAATACGAACCATCTAATACCTTAAAGCATTTGTAACTCTCTCATTCATCCTCGTGACGGTCCAGTCAACTATTACAACCAATCCAAACTCAAATTGCACAAATATAACCCACTGGTAGATAAGAAATCCTTCACACAACATCATAAAAATCACATATCCGTATATTATCTCGCATGTTGTAACCCACATGCTTAGCCTCGAACCGACACCTCTTTATACCCTTTCACAGCCACAACTACTACTCAATCGCTTAATCTTCCTGAGTCTGAACTCACTAACAAGGCATGAGGATCTACGTCACGACTCAGTTAGACAACATGAAAGACCCTCCAATGCCCTCACAACTTGAGACTATACGTCAAATCAAGACAAAATCAAACACCCAATAGTCCTTTCTACATCTCAAGCAAACTCTTCTCATCACATTCAAACCATATGAACACATCTTGCAATCACATCATGCTCATCACGAAGCCATCCAGCCACACATCGAGCCGTGGATTCCGCTCATAGGGACACTACCGGACGTATAAATCCAAAAGCACATGCTCACATAATTGAAATCCCCGTGCTCAAGCTACAGTCAAAATCCAGCCTCAAGTCCTCCAGACTGGACCATCATTAGCACACCCAAATCACATCTCGTACCTCATCCTGGAATCACAAGTCGTCGATGTGTTGATACCCAATTTTTCCCTCATATTTTCCAAATATGTATATATACTTTCAAAATAGTGCACATGCACCATCATTCGATCTACAAAAACATATACAAGCATTTTTCATAATTTTCTATGATTTTTAAAGGCTTTAAATCAATTTATTTCTGTATTTTATAATATAAATATTCAATAATTATCCTCCAAATTATTTTTGCGATGATTTAATCATCTAAACTCATCATTTATACACATATTAGGTTTTAAATATTTTATTTATATTTGTTATAATTACATTTGTATTTTTAGTCTAAATTGCACTTTTTGCAATAATAAACCATATGTACTTAAATTACTTTATTTATGCAAAAATAACTTTTCGTATTTTTTAGAATGTTAAACATTTTATTTAATCATTTGCATGCTCAAATAATATATTTTGTTATTTATCTATTATGTTTATAAATTATTATTTATTAAAATTGGATATTTAAAATCTGACCCTAATTCTATAACTAATTCGGACCTAAAACTACCCAAACCAACAAAATACCCTAAGCCCAATACCCTATCCATCCATTAAAAACTCGACCCCCAATCCTCTTAAATCCTAGCCGTTGATCAAAATGATCAACGGCCTACAACTAATGACCTACTTCCCTTATATCCCTCCTCTCTACCCTAACCGTCATTTTTATAAAATTGTCGCCCTCATTTCCCCTCCCTGATGAACCCTAACTCTGCCGCCTCACCCAATCACGGTCCTAATGATATTCCTTCCCTATTCCCTTACCATTCTAGGGTTCTTCCCTTATTTGGTGCTAGATTCCGGAATAACTTGGGTACATGCCTAAACATGGTAAGTACCATGCTTTGATTCCGTCCAAATCTGTACTTACCTCTTGAATCTGGACAAGCTCGAGTCCAAGTACGTTATTTGTAATGATTCTCTCATATCTCTCTTGATTCTCACTAAGCCCTAAAGGTTAGGGTTCCAGATTTTCTTTTATTTGAACCTAATCTGGTTCAAACTCTGTTTTTTAACATTTTCTTCGTCTATATTTGTTCTATTACTTATGGATCTGTTTATTTTTGCTGATTTGTGGCTTACCTAATTTAGGGTTTCAAACCCTTTTACTTGAACCAAATCCATTCGATATTAGGTTTCCTCTTGAATAATTTTTTATATGTGTTTATTTATGTGCTAATATGTGTTCTTTCCCTTTATTTTTTGCTGATTTTGTGTTTTACCCAAAATTAGGGTTTTAGTCCTTTTCACTTGTACTACTCTGATTCAATTTCATGTTTCTTTTGAATAATCCATGTTTACATTTATTTTTATGTGTTAATACATAATTCTTTTCCATTATTCTTTATTGATTTTGGGGTTTACCTAATTCAGGATTTCTGGACCTTTTTACTTTAACCAAATCTGGTTCGATTGACTATTCTCTTTACAATAATATCTTGTCTACCTTATATGATTATTTACCTTATTTCTTACTGGTTTTGTGTATTTTTCACCGAAAATTTAGGGTTCAACCCTACTGATTTAAGCATTGACTTCAGTATTTAAGTGAGAAATTATTTTAAGGCTAAGGGGATTATTCGAACCCCTCCCCACTCCCCTTTGAAATAAACTTTAGAACTCAAGTTTTCTCTCTTATTCTCTCTAGCAACATTATTCTGTGCTTTTGATTCCTGGTCGGCTGGAAGCAAAGGCCAGAAATACTCAACTGTTTTGCTTCTGTTTATGACAATTGCTACATTGTTGAATTCCTTCTTTCTTGTTTCATCTTAACTGGTGAGTTTATTCAAGCCTTTGTTATTCCATTATGATTACTTGTTTAATGTGTTACTGTTATTAAACCATGTTACCCTAAATGCTATTACTTATAGTTAAGACATGTTGAACTTAGTATGAATCGATTAGTGAAATATGCCTAACTCTGTGTAATTTAGGACTATCTTTTAGCATTAAAGAGGCTTTCATACTTCTTCCTCATAACTAGTTAATTATGTCTGCCTTAACAGATTCATCAGTTTGTTTCTTGAACATGTTACCATGTAATATGTTTGGTTATGTGTTCACTATGCTATAACACCTCTATTAGATTGTCTTAATCAATTCCTGACCTACTGCTAATCGATGAGCTTTCTTTCTGTGACTTAATTTGATCTGAAATCTTTGTGATCTCTGTGAACATATTTGTGGATTGGATTTATTAGCATGTAACTTTGTTAACTCCTAAAAGTGAATTAAGTCTGCCTGAGTTCAAATCTGTTGTTATTTGCTTGTGTTCCATGTGTGATTCTGTAATCCCCTTCTACTCTCTTGAACCCTCACTCTTTATTGGCTGAAAATCAAAGCAATTTAGGTTCTGTCCCTTGGCCTTCGTAATGTGAGCACTGCTCAGGTTCATATGAGACCCTCGTGAACTCTGACACGCTAGGATTTGGTCCCCAGTCTTCTTTGAATTGTTCTGGTCATTCTTCTCTAGTGTGAGCACTGCCCTGGGTTCTTGAAGCCCTTGGCAACTCTGACACACTAGAGATTTGGGTTATGTATGCTTATCCCTGAGATATGGGTGAATCATTCACTGCTGCCTATTGTGTATCTATAAACATGGGCTTTTGGAGCTACTATGAGTTGAAGTCTTGGCCTGTCCAGGTGCATTTGGGCCTGCTGCAGGCTTCCTATAGTTTATATACTTTGTAATTCATTCAATTTTGGTATGTAATAATTGTTTGTAATAACAATTGAGGTATTAGTAAATTAGGAACTGGGTTTATTTTTAACATTTGCATGAGAACAGGTAGAAATCCTGCCTATAGGTGTTGACTTTGCTCATTCTGCTATTGTGTGTTAGATAACTTGCCTATAGGTGTTTACTTTTCTCATTCTGCTATTGTGTGTTAGATAACCTGCCTATAGGTGTTTAATCCATCCTGCTCATTCTGCTTTTACATGTTATATACCATGCCTATACGAAATAAAATAACCAAAATTTGACTTGCATTGCAGCATATTCATTAGGCATCATCATCATAGAGTCATTTATATTCTACAAATCTGCATTTTTTAGAAATCATGCGTACATGGTTAATAGATTGATATGATATTGTCATAGTTACCCATTTAGTATACATGCCTATAGGAACTAAAACCCGTTTTAATCATCCAGGGTAGGAATCATATCTATAGGGTAATCACCATCTGCATTAAGCACTAAAATCAGGCTTTAGAACTTTGTCTCGTTGAACACCATTAGATAGCATGCCTATAGGAACGACTGAGTAATTCTGAATATCTCTCGTTGCTTATCACTGCCTAACACTGAGAAAATCACCTAGA
>ML537377.1:4186-41340 GCA_005239535.1 Nicotiana rustica
GGAATGGGCATCTGCTGAAGTAGGCCTCCTGGCCTCTGGTGCTCATATTTGACCTTCTGACAATTAAGACATCTAGCCACATACTCTACAATGTCTTTCTTCATCCGCCTCCACCAGTAATGCTGCTTCAAATCACGATACATCTTTGTCGCACCTGGATGAACAGAATATCGAGAACTATGTGCCTCCACTAGAATCCTCTCCCTCAGGTAATCAACATTAGGAACACACAAACGGCCCTGAAGTCTCAGAACACCATCCTCGCCCATAGTAACCTCCTTGGCCCTACCCTGGACCACTGACTCCCGAAGCTCTGCTAAGCACGGATCGTCGAACTGCCGAGCCTTAATCTCTCCCGGTAGCGAAGACTGAGCAACTATATGTGCAAGAACTCGACGAGGCCCCGAAAGGTCTAATCTCACCAGGCGATTAGCCAAGGACTGAATGTCCAAGGCTAGAGGTCTCTCCTCAGCTGCAATGTAGGCCAAGCTACCCATACTCTTTGCCCTCCTGCTCAAGGCATACGCTATCACATTTTCCTTTCTCGGATGATAAAGAATGGTGATATCATAGTCCTTCAACAACTCAAGCCACTTGCGCTACCTCAAATTAAGATCCCTCTATTTGAACAAGTGCTGCAAACTGTGGTGGTTTGTATAAACCTCACAAGACACTCCATACAAGTAGTGCCTCCAATATTCAAAGCATGAACAATCTCCACCAACTCCAAGTCGTGCACATGGTAATTCTTCTCATGAACCTTCAGCTAGCGCGAAACATAAGAAATAACTCTCCCGTCCTGCATCAATACACATCCCAATGCAACGCGTGAAGCGTCGCAATACATAGTATACATCCCAGAACTGGAAGGCAATATCTGAATTGGTGCTGAGGTCAATGCTGACTTGAGCTTCTGAAAGCTCGCCTTACACTCGTCGGACCTCTAAAACCGGGCATTCTTCTGAGTCAATCTAGTCAATGGAGCTGCAATAGAAGAGAACCCCTCCAAGAATCGGCGGTAATAGCCTGCTAAGCCCAAAAAGCTCCTGAGCTCTATAGCTGAAGTAGGACGCGGCCAACTCTGAACTGCCTCAATCTTCTAAGGATCTACCTTAATACCCTCTCTGGATACCACATGCCCCAAGAATGCCACGGAATCTAACCAGAACTCACACTTGGAGAACTTAGCATATAGCTTCTGTTCCCGCAAGGTCTGGAGCACAACTCTCAAATGCTGCTCATGCTCACCCAGGCTCCGCGAATAGATCAAGATGCCATCAATGAAGACAATGATGAAGGAATCAATATACGGCCTGGACACACTATTCATCAAGTCCATGAATGCTGCTGGAGCATTAGTCAAGCCAAAGGACATCACCAGGAACTCATAATGGCCATATCTGGTACGAAATGCAGTCTTCGGAACATCTGAGGCCCTAATCTTCAACTGATGATAACCCGATCTCAAATTTAAAAACACACGAGCGCCCTGCAACTGGTCAAACAAATCATCGATGCACGACAGAGAATACTTGTTCTTAATGTTCACCTTATTCAACTGGCGGTAATCAATACACATCCGCATCGACCCATCCTTTTTCTTCACGAATAGAACTGGATCACCCCATGGAGATACACTCGGCCTGATGAACCCCTTAGCCAACAACTCCTCAAGCTGCTCCTTCAACTCCTTAGGATCCATACAGTACGGGGGAATGGAAATAGGCTGAGTATCTGGAGCTAAATCAATGTCTCGATATGGAGGCACGCCTGGAAGGTCTGAAGGAAATACATCAGCAAACTCTCAAACAGCTGGAACTGAATTAATAGTCAGGGACTCGGCGGTAGTGTCCCGCACATAAGCAAGGTAAGCCAAAGAACCCTTCTCGACCATACGCTGAGCCTTCAAGAAGGAAATGACCTGGCTGGATGCACTTACTGAGGAACCCTTCAACTCCAGCCTAGGCGACTCAGGCAGGGCTAAAGTAACTGTCTTGGAATTGCAATCCAGTATGGAATGATAAGGAGATAGGCAATCCATGCCTAGAATAACCTTGAAATCAACCATGTCGAGCAATAAAAGGTCTGCTCTGGTCTCGAACCCACAGAAGGTAATCATACAAGGCCGATGGACCCGGTCTATGACCATAGAATCGGCCACAGGGGTTGACACATATATAGGAGACCCCAAAGACTCACGAGGAACATCCAGAAAATGAGCAAATAGGGCCAAAACATACGAATAAGTGGATCCTGGATCAAATAATACTGAAGCCTCTCTACCACATACTGAGATAATACCTGTGATCATGGCGTCTGAGGCCACTGCATCTGATCTGGCCGGAATAGCATAAAATCTAGCTGGAGCACCTGAAGACTGAGCTCCCCCAGAGTGAACAGGAGCTAACTGACCTCCCCATCTAGAACGAACCCTGCCGCCCTGTCCTCCATCTCTAGGTGGCCGGACTACTGGTGCTGAAATCATAGGCTGATAACCTTGCTGCACCATCTTGCCCCGAAACCTGGGACAAGGCCTCCTCACATTGACTAAATCCCCGCACTCGTAACATCTCACAGGTGGCATATCCTGCTGTCCCAAAGAAGGAGAATCATGAATGGACGGAGAGCGATGTGAACCTTCTGGCATATCACAGAAATAAGAACTGGAGGATCTCTGGTGACTGAAGTAACCACTGGGTGAACTCTGAATAGCTGGGGGACGGCAGGAGCGCTCTGGCATGGCGCTGTACTGAGGCCTCACTGCAATACCTCGAGGAGGTAGTGGAGGTGCTGAATATGAAGGCCTACTGGGCTGACCACCCCCCAACTAACCTCTACTCCTAGCCTAGGCATCCCTGAAATATCCGAAGAACCTAGCCCTCTTGTCCTGCTGACCTTGCTCCCTGCTCCTTGACCAATAACCCTCGATCCTTCGAGCAATCTCTACCACGAGCTGATAAGGAGTACCCATCTCCACCTCTCGGTCTATGGTGGCTCTAATACCTGGATGCAACCCAGCCACGAATCTTCGTACTCTCTCAGCATCTGTAGGTAGTATCATAAGTGCATGGTGTGACAACTCTTAAAATATGGCCTCATAATCTGTCCTTGACATCTGCCCCTGCTCTAGCTGCTCAAACTGACGTCGCAGCTCTTTCCTCTCAGAGGGTGGAATATATCTGTCCAAGAACATCTGCGTGAACTGCTCCCAAGTGACAGGAGGAGAATCTTCTGGTCTGCTGAGTATATAGGACTGCCACCACCTGCGAGCTCTTCCCTCTAACTGAAATGTGGTGAAATCCACTCCATGGGACGCTAGGATCCTCATGTTGTGCAGTCTGTCCCTGCACATATCAATGAAGTCCTGGGTATCCTCGCCCCGCTCACCCCCGAAGACTGGAGGGCGCAGTCAGGTCCATCTATCCAACATCTTCTGCTGATCGCCATCCGCAACTGGTCTAGGCTCAGGTGCTGCTGCTACAGGCTGGACCCCACCCACGGGCATTGTACCCGGGGTATGATGTACTACTGCTGTTTGACCAGCGGCCTGGGAGGTAGGGGTATGGACTCCCCCTCCTGCCTGAGCCGAGTGCCAGAGTGATTGATGTCATGATTTGGCTTGTTATAGCACTTGGGATCTAGGAGCCCCTCCGGAGTCTGTACACCCTTAGTGAGCGCAGGTACTTACTGAGTGCGAGTGCAGAGTGCCGAGTGTCGAATGATTGGGAGGCATGCCTGGCTGTGAGGTTGACCAAGGAGCTGATTATGAGTGATTGTGAGGCATGCTAAGGGACTTATTCTGAGTGATGTTATGCCCAAGGGGCGGTTTATTATTCATGTTTTTCCCCGAGTGGCTACTTGTGATTCATGTCATTTTTTTACACTAAACTTCATGGACATTTTATTGAAACTGTTGAAAATTACATTTTTCAAAGGAATTTGACTGAAATCGACTTTTAAGCGTGATGATTTAACGTATACACTGTTGGAAAGAAAGAATGTCCTTATTGTGAGTTGATGACTTGCGTTAATGTGTTTCTTACTGCTCAGACTTTATTTACTTTCATTACTACTAAGTTGGCGTACTCACATTACTCCCTGCACCTTGTGTGCAGATTCAGGTGCTAGGGCATGGTGAGTTGTCCATCTGTTCCAAAGACTTCTCGGAGATTTGTGAGGTAGTCGCACGCGTCTGCAACCCTGCTTTCTCCTTCTTATTATTGTAGAGTTATTTTCTAGACTTTTATATTTTCTTTAGATGCTCATGACCAGTGACTCCGGGATCTTGGGGTTGTATTCAACATTCGGTGTAGTTGTATCTGTTTCTTTACGTTCAGGGCCAATGAAAGATTCTTTACATTTTGAGTGTTAATTTGGATTTCCTAGTCCCACAATAGGCGTCATCACAACTAGTTTAGATTTGGGGTCGTGACAGTGTAGGGGGTCGTTGTTTGATGAATAATTCCATATTCTAAACATATTTCTTCAAAAGGAGATTTATATTCACCTCCCCTATCACTTCCTATCATTTTGATTTTCTTGTTAAGTTGTGTTTCAACTTCATTTTTGTTGCTTGAATGCTTGTATTGCTTCAACATTACTATTAAGCAAGTAAACATAGCAATATCGAGTATTTTCGTCAATTAAAGTAATGAAATACATCTTTCCTCCACGAGATGGTATTGACTTCATGTCGCAAATATCTGTGTGAATTAAGTCTAAAGGATGTAAATTCCCTTCAACTATCTTATAAGGATGTTTATGTAACACCCCGTAAATTCGGCTTAGGTATGAATGAGTTAAAGGAGTCGTAAGGTTATATTTTGGACATATGAAGTCCTATCGGGATGATTATGGGTGAAAATAGTTGTTTCAAAATCAAGATGGAAAGTGAGGTGCATAAGATTCGACAAAATCGACTAAGTTTGCAGATGGTCCGTCTTCCATCAGGGTTTAGTGAAAATGTGTAAAGAATTTAGGAAACCTCAAAGCTTGAAAGTTGTAGGACTTTGAAATATCTTTACTACGATATATTGAAGATCCCAAACGGATCTTTTTACAAAAGGTTTAGCCCATTTTACCGAACAGTGCACAACCACCGCGCCCGGACCGCGCCCTGGACCGCGACCGCGGTCATGAGGCAGTGTTCCTGCTATTTAACGCTGTCGGGACCGTGGTTAGGCCAACAGGGGTGCAGTGGCGGACTTCGGGAGTCATTTTTAAAGCCCTATTTCGTCCCTCACAGCTCCAAAACATAAAAACTTGCTCTAGAAAGGGAAACTCTCCAAAACCTAACTCCTTAAGGGTTCCTCCACCATCCAAGGTAAGTTCTAATGGTGATTCTATGTTAATTTCAATTTCCCAACATCTTATTAACCTGGGTAAACCCTCCATATCATTAGATATTCGATTGGATTAATGATTATAGACTCTAGTTCATGAGATATGTGTTGATGGGTTTGATAGAAAAGCATGAGCGGTTATAGAGTTGGGTTGTTGATTGTTGATTATTGGTTAAGGGTGTTGTTTACCTTATGGGTGATGAAGAATGATGTTGATTATAACCATTTGAGACTTTAAAATTTATCTAGGAGCAAGAGAATGGGTTATTGGGTGTAGAAACACCATTTATAAGGGCTATGAAGCTTTATGCCACTAAGTGTTTGATAAAATGTCTAAGTGACCAAAACATGACTATTGTTGCTAATTTGGAATCCCTTTGACTTGTATTGATATAGATTAAAGTTGAAAGGGTTGGCGAATGTTGTATTATGCTCAAGAGCAAGAAGTTAAGGTATGTGAGACTTACTCTCTATGTTTGGGAATGTTACTGATTCTCCCTACACTATGTTTCTTTTACCACGTTACCAATTGCCTCAGAAATATAGTAAAGCCTAGTTCCTTGAATAGTTGAAGAACTTCTATTATCTAGCTTTGTAACTTGTTCATGACTTTCATTCTGAACGTTGTAAAATCAGTGCGTAATCAATACAGATTTGGGTTTGATGCCCATGAGTCTCATTCTAGATTACTCAGCATGTCATAAACAGTTGAAGTTTTCAATTTTCATAATAAGTTCATGAATACATGTCTCGGTCTAGCTCTATTCAGCATTCAAGTATCATGTAACTCAGTATGGTTCAGTATTACAGCATCATGTATTTCAGTATGATTCTCAGTTCCTGAATGTTGAACACTTGTATTTGGGCCTGAGGCTGCAATTTATGCTTTATGCATTTTTGGACCTGAGGTCGCAGTTATGTATACGTATACTTGGGCCGGAGGCCGTAGTTTATGCACATTTATATATTGGGCTTGAGGCCGCAATTTAATATTCAGATAAACAGATTGTCCATTATTCATAAGAGAGAGTATTCATATCCTTAATTCCTTTGTTTAGTTCAATTATTAGTTATCATTTCAGTTATCAGTTATCAGTTATAAGTTATCAGTTCAATTTCAGTTTAAATAGTTATCAGTTATCAGTTCAATTTCAGTTTAAATAGTTATCATTTCAGTTATCAATTATCAATTCTCAGTTATTAGTTTAGTTTCAGTATCAACATTTATAATTCTTTCTTTCAATTTGCTTTACATACCATTGCAATTAAAATATACTGACGTCCCTTTTGCCCGGGGCCTACATCTCACGATGCATGTAATGATTTACAGGTTGATGATTCAGAGCGCTAGGATTCTCGACCAACTATTAGGTGATCCCCAATTCTTTCGGGTGGTTAACAGATCGATTTTTGGATTTTTGAGATAGCTATTTTCTGGTGTTTTTGCTACAGAAGAATACTCTACACGTTCGTGGAGGGAGTCTCGCATTCGCGTAGAGTGATTTGGGTGTTGGGGGATTTTGTTCTATGCGTTCGCGATAATGGGGTGCGAACGCGATGGTTTAGGCAGTGTGTGTATCGCGAACACGTGTGAGGGGATGCGTTCGCGTAGGTATGTGAGTCAGCTGAGGACCCTCGGTCCCTTGGTCTATGCGTTCGCAAAGGGTCGAACGCGTTCGCGAAGGCATGAGGTTGGTTATGTATCGCGTTCGCGAGAAGGCAACGGTGTTCGCGTAGGGTAAAAGAGGGGGCTTGTTGGTTTGTTCTATGCGAACGCGTGCATATGGCTGCGTTTGTGAAGGGTTAATAACTGGGCAGACAGACTTAAGTTCAAAATCGAGGGTTTAGTCCATATTTTCAAAAACACATTAGAGAGCTCGGGAGAAGGTGAAATTTGAGAGGATTTTCAGAGGAATTATTAGGGTAAGTGTTCTTCACTCACATTTGGTTTAATTTCATGATTTAGCCTTGAATTCCATCATTTAATTTAAGATTTTTGAGTGGAAATTGGGAAAAATGGGAGGAAAGTTTCAGAATTTCTTTTGGTGATTTGAATGGGCAATTGAAGTCGGATTTTGATGAATTTGATATGGGTATACTCGTGGGAGAATAAGGATTCCGGTTTTTGTGATTTTTATCGAATTCCCAGACGTGGGACCGTGGGTCGAGTTTGGCCAATTTCGGGAATTATGCTTAATTTTGATAATTTTTGAATGGGTTTCGTCTCCCTAGCATATATTGATAATATTAATCTGGGTTTGGTTAGATTTATAGCAATTGAGAGCCGGTTTGAGAGGCAAGTGCATCGTGGAGTAATATTCGGGCAGCTTTAAGGTAAGTAATGATTGTAAATCTTGTCCTGAGGGTATGAAACCCTGGACTTTGCATCGTATCACTATTTTTGGAGTGGCGCACATGCTAAATGACGAATGTATGGCACGCACTGTTGGGGATTGTGAATTGGTCCATCCCGTGGCAACTATTAAGTTGCGTCTTTGATTCTAAATCATATGATATTACTTGTTTTAAGATTATTACCATACTTTGGGTTGTACGCCATGTTTGGGGCCTTGTGCTGACCTGTTTGGACCCCTTGGGGGCTTTTACTGCTATTCCTCACTGTGGTGACTTATGATTTACACTCAGTCATATAATGTTTAACTGATTTCTAAACTCAGTCTTATTTACACTATTTTGAGATATAAAATTATATTTGGGGTCGAGTATTCCCGTTTTACTGATAGCCCGAGCGGCTTTTTGAGTGGTTTCTCACTAAGTGAGGTCGAGGGCCTATGTTGTGAGGATATTATGGGATCGGGCTGCGCACCGCAGCATGATATACTATTTATGATGACTGAGTGAGGCCGAGCGCCTGATATGTGAGGATATGATATGGGATCGGGCTGCACGCCGCAGCATGTTATTGATAGGCCGAGTGCCAGAGTGATTGATGTCATGATTTGGCTTGTTATAGCGCTTGGGATCTAGGAGCCCCTCCGAAGTCTGTACACCCCTAGTGAGTGCAGGTACCTACTTAGTGCGAGTGCAGAGTGCCGAGTGTCGAGTGATTGGGAGGCATGCCTGGCTGTGAGGTTGACCGTGGGGCTGATTATGAGTGATTGTGAGGCATGCTAAGGGACTGATTCTGAGTGATGTTATGCCCAAGGGGGCGGTTTATTATTCATGTTTTTGCCCGAGTGGCTACTTGTGATTGATGTCATTTTTTTACACTAAACTTCATGGACATTTTATTGAAACTGTTGAAAATTACATTTTTCAAAGGAATTTCACTTAAATCGACTTTTAAGCGTGATGATTTAACGTATACACTGTTGGAAAGAAAGACTATCCTTATTGTGAGTTGATGACTTGCGTTTATGTGTTTCTTACTGCTCAGACTTTATTTACTTTCATTACTACTAAGTTGGCGTACTCACATTACTCCCTGCACCTTGTGTGCAGATCCAGGTGCTAGGGCAAGGTGAGTTGTCCATCTGTTCCAAAGACTTCTCAGAGATTTGTGAGGTAGCTGCACGCGTGTGCAACCCTGCTTTCTCCTTCTTATTATTGTAGAGTTATTTTCTAGACTTGTATATTTTCTTTAGATGCTCATGACCAGTGACTCCGGGATCTTGGGGTTGTATTCAACATTCGGTGTAGCTGTATCTGTTTCTTTACATTCGGGGCCAATGAAAGATTCTTTACGTTTTGAGTGTTAATTTTGTTGGCCTAGTCCCACAATAGGGGTCATCACAACTAGTTTAGATTTGGGGTCGTGACAGTGTAGGGGGTCGTTGTTTGATGAATAATTCCATATTCTAAACATATTTCTTCAAAAGGAGATTTATATTCACCTCCCCTATCACTTCCTATCATTTTGATTTTCTTGTTAAGTTGTGTTTCAACTTCATTTTTGTTGCTTGAATGCTTGTATTGCTTCATCATTACTATTAACCAAGTAAACATAGCAATATCGAGTATTTTCGTCAATTAAAGTAATGAAATACTTCTTTCCTCCACGAGATGATATTGACTTCATGTCGCAAATATCTGTGTGAATTAGGTCTAAAGGATTTAAATTCCTTTCAACTGACTTATAAGGATGTTTATGTAACACCCCGTAAATTCGGCTTAGGTATGAATGAGTTAAAGGAGTCGTAAGGTTATATTTTGGACATATGAAGTCCTATAGGGATGATTATGGGTGAAAATAGTTGTTTCAAAATCAAGATGGAAAGTGAGGTGCATAAGATTCGACAAAATCGACTAAGTTTGCAGATCGTCCGTCTTCCATCAGGGTTTAGTGAAAATGTGTAAAGAATTTAGGAAACCTCAAAGCTTGAAAGTTGTAGGACTTTGAAATATCTTTACAACGATATATTGAAGATCCCAAACGGAGCTTTTTACAAAAGGTTAAGCCCATTTTACCGAACAATGCACAACCATCGCGCCCGGACCGCGCCCTGGACCGCGACCGCGGTCATGAGGAAGTGTTCCTGCTATTTAACGCTGTCGGGACCGCGGTTAGGCCAACAGGGGTGCAGTGGCGGACTTTGGGAGTCATTTTTAAAGCCCTATTTCGTCCCTCACAGCCCCAAAACATAAAAACTTGCTCTAGAAAGGGAAACTCTCCAAAACCTAACTCCTTAAGGGTTCCTTCACCATCCAAGGTAAAGTTCTAATGGTGATTCTAAGTTAATTTCAATTTCCCAACATCTTATTAACCTGGGTAAACCCTCCATATCATTAGATATTAGATTGGAATAATGATTATAGACTCTAGTTCATGAGATATGTGTTGATGGGTTTGATAGAAAAGCATGAGCGGTTATAGAGTTGGGTTGTTGATTGTTGATTATTGGTTAAGGGTGTTGTTTACCTTATGGGTGATGAAGAATGATGTTGATTATAACCATTTGAGACTTTAAAATTTATCTAGGAGCAAGAGAATGGGTTATTGGGTGTAGAAACACCATTTATAAGGGCTATGAAGCTTTATGCCACTAAGTGTTTGATAAAATGTCTAAGTGACCAAAACATGACTATTGTTGCTAATTTGGAATCCCTTTGACTTGTATTGATATAGATTAAAGTTGAAAGGGTTGGCGAATATTGTATTATGCTCAAGAGCAAGAAGTTAAGGTATGTGAGACTTACTCTCTATGTTTGGGAATGTTACTGATTCTCCCTACACTATGTTTCTTTTACCACGTTACCAATTGCCTCAGAAATATAGTTAAGCCTAGTTCCTTGAATAGTTGAAGAACTTCTATTATCTAGCTTTTTAACTCGTTCATGACTTTCATTCTGAACGTTGTAAAATCAGTGCGTAATCAATACAGATTTGGGTTTGATGCCCATGAGTCTCATTCTAGATTACTCAGCATGTAATAAACAGTTGAAGCTTTCAATTTTCCTAATAAGTTCATGAATACATGTCTCGGTCTAGCTCTATTCAGCATTCAAGTATCATGTAACTCAGTATGGTTCAGTATTCCAGCATCATGTATTTCAGTATGATTCTCAGTTCCTGAATGTTGAACACTTGTATTTGGGCCTGAGGCTGCAATTTATGCTTTATGCATTTTTGGACCTGAGGTCGCAGTTATGTATACGTATACTTGGGCCGGAGGCCGTAGTTTATGCACATTTATATATTGGGCTTGAGGCCGCAATTTAATATTCAGATAAACAGGTTGTTCATTATTCATAAGAGAGAGTATTCATATCCTTACTTCCTTTGTTTAGTTCAATTATTAGTTATCATTTCAGTTATCATTTCAGTTATCTGTTATCAGTTATCAGTTATTAGTTCAATTTCAGTTTAAATAGTTATCATTTCAGTTATCAATTATCAATTCTCAGTTATCAGTTTAGTTTCAGTATCAACATTTATAATTCTTTCTTTCATTTGCTTTACATACCAGTGTATTCAAATATACTGACTTCCCTTTTGCCCGGGGCCTGCATCTCACGATGCATGTAATGATTTACAGATTTATGATTCAGAGCGCTAGGATTCTCGACCAGCTATTTGGTGATCCCCAATTCTTTCAGGTGGTTAACAGATCGATTTTTAGATTTTTGAGATAGCTGTTTTCTGGTGTTTTTGCTGCAGAAAAATACTTTACGCGTTCGTGGAGGGAGTCTCGCATTCGCGTAGAGTGATTTGGGTGTTGGGGGATTTTGTTCTATTTGTTCGCGACAATGGGGTGCGAACGTGATGGTTCAGGCAGTGTGTGTATCGCGAACGCGTGTGAGGGGATGCGTTCGCGAAGTGATGTGAGTCAGCTGGGGACCCCCGGTCCCTTGGTCTATGCGTTCGCAAAGGGTCGAACACATTCGCGAAGGGTCGAACGCGTTCGGGAAGGCATGAGGTTGGTTATGTATCGCGTTCGCGAGAAGGCAACCATGTTCGCGTAGGGTAAAAGAGGGGGCTTGTTGGTTTGTTCTATGCGAACGCGTGCATATGGCCGCGTTCGCGAAGGGTTAATAACTGGGCAGACAGACTTAAGTTCAAAATCGAGGGTTTAATCCATATTTTCAAAAACCCATTAGGGAGCTCAGGAGAAGGTGAAATTCGAGAGGATTTTTAGAGGAATTATTAGGGTAAGTGGTCTTCACTCACATTTGGTTTAATTTCATGATTTAGCCTTGAATTCCATCATTTAATTTGAGATTTTTGAGTGGAAATTGGGAAAAATGGGAGGAAAGTTTCAGAATTTCTTTTGGTGATTTGAATGGGCAGTTGAGGTCGGATTTTGATGAATTTGATATGGGTATACTCGTGGGAGAATAAGGATTCCGGTTTTTGTGATTTTTATCGAATTCCCAGACGTGGGACCGTGGGTCGAGTTTGGCCAATTTCGAGAATTGTGTTTAATTTTGATAATTTTCGTATGGATTTCGTTTCCCTAGCATATATTGATAATATTAATCAGGGTTTGGTTAGATTTATAGTAATTGAGAGCCGGTTTGAGAGGCAAGTGCATCACGGAGTAGTATTCGGGCATCTTTAAGGTAAGTAATGATTGTAAATCTTGTCCTGAGGGTATGAAACCCCGGACTTTGCATCGTATCACTATTTTTGAAGTGGCGCACATGCTAGATGACGAGTGTGTGGCACGCACTGTTGGGAGATTGTGACTTGGTCCATCCCATGGCAACTATTAAGTTGCGTCTTTGATTCTAAATCATATGATATTTCTTGTTTTAAGATTATTACCATATTTTGGGTTGTACGCCATGTTTGGGGCCTTGTGCCGACCTGTTTGGACCCCTTGGGGACTTTTACTGCTATTCCTCACTGTGGTGACTTATGATTTACACTCAGTCATATTATGTTTAACTGATTTCAAAAACTCAGTCTTATTTACACTATTTTGAGATATAAAGTTATATTTGGGGTCGAGTATATCCGTTTTACTGATAGCCCGAGCGGCTTCTTGAGTGGTTTCTCACTGAGTGAGGTCGAGGGCCTATGTTGTGAGGATATTATGGGATCGGGCTGCGCACTGCAGCATGATATATTGTTTATGATGACTGAGTGAGGCCGAGCGCCTGATTTGTGAGGATATGATATGGGATCGGGCTGCACGCCGCAGCATGTTATTGATAGGCCGAGTGCCAGGGTGATTGATGTCATGATTTGGCTTGTTATAGCGCTTGGGATCTAGGAGCCCCTCCGGAGTCTGTACACCCCTAGTGAGCACAGGTACCTACTTAGTGCGAGTGCAGAGTGCCGAGTGCCGAGTGATTGGGAGGCATGCCTGGCTGTGAGGTTGACTAAGGGGCTGATTATGAGTGATTGTGAGGCATGCTAAGGGACTGATTCTGAGTGATGTTATGCCCAAGGGGCGGTTTATTATTCATGTTTTTGCCCGAGTAGCTACTTGTGATTTATGTCATTTTTTTACACTAAACTTCATGGACATTTTATTGAAACTGTTGAAAATTACATTTTTCAAAGGAATTTCACTGAAATCGACTTTTAAGCTTGATGATTTAACGTATACACTATTGGAAAGAAAGACTGTCCTTATTGTGAGTTGATGGCTTGCGTTTATGTGTTTCTTACTGCTCAGACTTTATTTACTTTCATTACTACTAAGTTGGCGTACTCACATTACTCCCTGCACCTTGTGTGCAGATCCAGGTTCTAGGGCAAGGTGAGTTGTCCATCTGTTCCAGAGACTTCTCGGAGATTTGCGAGGTAGCTGCACGCGTCCGCAACCCTGGTTTCTTCTTATTATTATTGTTGAGTTATTTTCTAGACTTGATATTTTCTTTAGATGCTCATGACCAGTGACTCCGGGATCTTGGGGTTGTATTCAACATTCGGTGTAGCTGTATCTGTTTCTTTACGTTCGGGGCCAATGAAAGATTCTTTACGTTTTGAGTGTTAATTTTGTTGGCCTAGTCCCACAATAGGCGTCATCACAACTAGTTTAGATTTGGGGTCGTGACAGTGTAGGGGGTCATTGTTTGATGAATAATTCCATATATTAAACATATTTCTTCAAAAAAAGATTTATATTCACCTCCCCTATCACTTCTTATCATTTTGATTTTCTTGTTAAGTTGTGTTTCAACTTCATTTTTGTTGCTTGAATGCTTGTATTGCTTCGTCATTACTACTAAGCAAGTAAACATAGCAATATCGAGTATTGTCGTCAATTAAAGTAATGAAATACTTCTTTCCACCACGAGATGGTATTGACTTCATGTCGCAAATATCTGTGTGAATTAAGTCTAAAGGATTTGAATTCCTTTCAACTGACTTATAAGGATGTTTATGTAACACCCCATAAATTCGGCTTAGGTATGAATGAGTTAAAGGAGTCGTAAGGTTATATTTTGGACATATGAAGTCCTATCGGGATGATTATGGGTGAAAATAGTTGTTTCAAAATCAAGATGGAAAGTGAGGTGCATAAGATTCGACAAAATCGACTAAGTTTGCAGATGGTCCGTCTTCCATCAGGGTTTAGTGAAAATGTGTAAAGAATTTAGGAAACCTCAAAGGTTGAAAGTTGTAGGACTTTGAAATATATTTACAACAATATATTGTGGATCCCAAACGGAGCTTTTTAAATAAGGTTAAGCCCATTTTACCAAACAGTGCTCAACCACCGTGCCCGGACCGCGCCCTGGACCGCGACCGCGGTCATGAGGCAGTGTTCCTGCTATTTACCGCGGTCGGGACCGCGGTCATGCCAACAGGGGTGAAGTAGCGGACTTGGGGAGTCATTTTTAAATGGTTAACTACCAATACATCCATTATTGTCTCACTTCTTTCTACTCTAGATCGTGCCATGAAGCTTAGAGCAATAGTTAACCTTCTGTTCCTATCGAATTCCATACGTATCCAATTCCCAAGCGACCAGAAAGAAAAACCCAAGCTTCTAGAGATGATGATTTCCCATTGGGGTATAATTAAGGAGTATAGGTTGGTAACAAATGAGACATGAGATGATGTTAAAAGTGGGATGCAACGGATAGTAGTGCATATTAGAGCATAACCTTATCAGAAAGTACAAAAGCAGTTAACATGTCTTATGGTTATCAGTTTACCTCAGTTACTAGATATATAGTCTTTCAGTTAGCAAGTTTATTGTTATTCAGTACGCCAGTATTCAGTTATATGTTTACCAAATATCCAATTTTCAGTGTATCACAATTTTTGGTGACTTGTGAGTATATAGTGATGCATATGGGTTCTCAAAGAAAATATAAGTAACAGTGATTATAGTGAAACCTTCGCATATTTTAGGTTTGAATTAAGACCAACACTCACCGGATGACGTAGGAAGTGATTTATCATATAATGGTATACTTTGATGAATAAGTATGTGTATGGTAATCGTATGTGTTTTACCTCAGAGAACAATTTCTTTTAATTCTTTGAAATGGAGCCGCATGTGGGATGATGATAGTTCAAATGTCAGACCCTAACATTGGTCACTATAGTTTTGGACAGAAAAGAGCCTAAGGGTAAAATACCTAGGAGTCAGAAACGATTGTTATTACCAAAAATGTGATCTCGTACAACTCATGTATATGACTAAGAAGACATGATGTACAAAATGAGAACAAAGAGCAGCCGATATTGAGTTTCAAGGAATGATTTTAAGTTGTTTAGATTTATTCAAATCGGAACTAGAAAGTACTATGTTAGTGAATTTGTATAAGAACTGGCTATTATTGTGAGATAAAAGATATGACAATTCCCCCTTAGATTATGTGACTAGGTGTTTACTCCAGATGTTTATAGTCGGAAATGATTTTGAAGTGTATAGAAAATTTGGGGTTAGATATTCCAATTCCGTTTAAGACAGATGAACTTTCTCTAAGTATGATCCATGTACATAATTCAAAAAAAGAAAAGAAAAGATAAGTATTCGACCATAGAACAGGGTGGGATGGTGAGGGAAGTTAGAAATAACCTTATGCTTCACTTTAGTTATCAAAGCAGAACATGAACACATGACGCTAGCAGGTGGTTAGTAAAAGAATAGTAAGTATGTTTGAGTAGATACAATGAATTAGCACTTTCAGCAGAGCTAGTAGAGGTACAATTTGATTTACTTAGCCAAGTTAAATCTAGTGAGTGGATTAAAATTTGAAATACCGAACGTGTGTTAGAACCCAAAGAGTTTAAGTTAAATCTGAAGTACATGGATAGTGGGAAAAAATAATCAGCTAGCATTAAGACAGCAAACTATTGAACAATAGCCTTTAGGAATTATCGAAATTGTAACGACCCGACCGGCCGTTTTGCGTATTAGTACCCCTATTCCCCCAAATGAGACTTCCCATAGCGGCTTCGTGCAATTTATGACTTGCAGGGATGGGTGGTTCGGGATTTGGTAATGTTTAGGGTGCTATAGGAACACTTGGTTCCTTAAGGGTGGACTTTTTGGCCAAGTTTGACTTCGGTCAACATTTTGAGCAAACGACCTCAGAATTTAGTTTCAACAGTTCCATTAGCTTCGTTTGAAAATTTCGGACTTGGGCGTATGTTCGGAACAGGTTTTCAATGACCCGGGAGAATTTCGGCGCCCAACAGAAATAAGAATTTCCTTAAGTTTGAAATTTGGTTTGGAACGTGATTTTATGTTATCGAGGTCCGAACGGAATTCCGATACTGGGAGTAGTTCCGTTATGTCATTTATGACTTTCCTGTAAAATTTGGTGTCATTTCGAGTAGTATAGGTTGGTCCGGCACTTTGTTATATAAATCAAGAACTTGAAGTTCTTAAGTTATGATTCTAGGGGTTTTGGGGTGTGACTTTGAGGTTTAGCGTTGTTTTGAGTGTTCTAAAGGCTCTACCGAGTCCGTATTATTATTTGGAACTTGTTGGTATATTTGGACGGGGCTCGGGTGGGCCCAGGTGCCTCTCAGGCACCAAACGGGGCTAAAAACCAGCTGACTGATGCACCTAATCTGGTGTGACCGCAGGTGAGGTTGCCCAGTCGCAGGTGCAGGACCGCTCATGCGGTCCCAAGTATCGTAGGTGAGGCCCCAGGTGAGGCCCTCCTTTCTCACAGGTGCGAACAAAGGTCCGCAGGTGCGGTCTACCCTTCGCAGGTGCGACCCCAACCCCACTCGTCCCTCTCCGCAGGTGTGAGCTTTTGCTCGCAGGCGCCAGACCACATATGCGGTCCTCGAGCCGCAGGTGCGGAATCACTGTAGGCCAGGCAGTGTGTTCATTAAATACGGGAGTTTTCACTTTCTTTCTAATTTTTCCTCCATTGTAAGACCTTGAGGGCTTTGAATAAGGACTCCACGACCAACCACTGTAAGGTAAGTTAATCCCACCCTAAAGTTAGTTTTAATTCATGAATTACTAGTTACATTTACTACCAAATTAGTGGAAAATCAAGATTTGGGTAGTAACTTAGGGTTCTTGAGGAATTTGATGAATTACTCATTTATTGCTATGAATTCATTAGAAATCGTATATTAACGATCCTTAGGCTATGAGTGAGTGATTCTTTTGAGAATTTTCAGAATTCGAGCATGCGGGCCCGGGGTTGAATTTTGGGAATTCTTCAAGATTGTTGAAATTATTGAATAAATAGGATAATTTCCCTACTTTGAACATGTATTAATATACTTGTACAATATTTTGCTAGTTGCGAGTCCTCGGGTGTAGAGTTCGGAGTTTTTGGTGCATCTTTAGTTTGAGAGGTAGATTCGACACGAGGTGAGTCTCCTTTCTAAACTCGTAAGAGGGAATTGTCCCCATAGGTGTTCTATATGCTGTGTTTAATGTTTTGGGGATACGTGCGTACAAAGTGATGAGAGTCCACACGTAGCGACTATTATGTCATGTCGGGTAGCTTTAGGGCTCACAAGCATGCTTTTATGTGCCTTATATGTATCTTTAGGCGTACTTTGAGTTGCTTATTACTCTTGAACTAGCATGAAAATGGTGGAAGGTTGCATCCGAATTTCCAGTTAGTTAATCTCTGTCAAAAGTGTAGTCTCTACTGAGCTTATTGATAAATTCAGTATACATATATATATGTGTCAGCACCCGAGTCGCAGGTATGATTCGCGAGCGGGGGAAGCTTTATGATAATATGGTATAATGTGTCAGCACCCGAGTCGCATGTATGATTCGCGAGCGAGGGAAGCTTTACGATAATTCTGTATTAATATACTAGCACCCAAGTCGCAAGTATGATTTGCGAGCCGGGGAAACTTTACGACCAAAGAGTACTTAGATGTCTCTCTTACGACTCCGGCCGATTGTCTTATTCCTGTGTGTGCATGACTAGCTGGTACTGTTTCATGTATATTGGCTTGAAAGATATTTAGGGGAAGGAAAGTGGACATTGTTATTTATTTTTAGTAGTTACCTGGATTTCTGTGCTTGATACGCATTTCAATAACATGTTGCGGCGTGCAGCCCGATCCCATATCATATCCTCACAAATCAGGCGCTCGGCCTCACTCAGTCATCATAAATAGTATATCATGTTGCGGTGCGCAGCCCGATCCCATAATATCCTCACAACATAGGCCCTCGACCTCACTTAGTGAGAAACCACTCAAAAAGCCGCTCGGGCTATCAGTAAAACGGGAATACTCGACCCCAAATATAATTTTATATCTCAAAATAGTGTAAATAAGACTGAGTTTTGAAATCAGTTAAACATAATATGACTGAGTGTAAATCATAAGTCACCACAGTGAGGAATAACAGTAAAAGCCCCCAAGGGGTCCAAACAGGTCGGCACAAGGCCCCAAACATGGCGTACAACCCAAAATATGGTAATAATCTTAAAACAAGAAATATCATATGATTTAGAATCAAAGACGCAACTTAATAGTTGCCATGGGATGGACCAAGTCACAATCCCCCAACAGTGCGTGCCACACACTCGTCATTTAGCATGTGCGCCATTCCAAAAATAGTGATACGATGCAAAGTCCGGGGTTTCATACCCTCAGGACAAGATTTACAATCATTACTTACCTTAAAGATGCCCGAATACTACTCCACGATGCACTTAACTCTCAAACCGGCTCTCAATTTCTATAAATCTAACCAAACCCAGATTAATATTATCAATATATGCTAGGGAGACGAAACCCATTCGAAAATTATCAAAATTAAGCCCAATTCCCAAAATTGGCCGAACTCGACCCACGGTCCCACGTCTGGGAATTCGATAAAAATCACAAAAACCGGAATCCTTATTCTCCCACGAGTATACCCATATCAAATTCATCAAAATCCGACTTCAATTGCCCATTCAAATCACCAAAAGAAATTCTGAAACTTTCCTCCCATTTTTCCCAATTTCCACTCAAAAATCTTAAATTAAATGATGGAATTCAAGGCTAAATCATGAAATTAAACCAAATGTGAGTGAAGAACACTTA
Organism: Nicotiana rustica; assembly: GCA_005239535.1. Classification (NCBI taxonomy): domain Eukaryota; kingdom Viridiplantae; phylum Streptophyta; class Magnoliopsida; order Solanales; family Solanaceae; genus Nicotiana; species Nicotiana rustica. The sequence continues at coordinate 23,426 of ML537377.1, forward strand.
CCCTAATAATTCCTCTGAAAATCCTCTCAAATTTCACCTTCTCCCGAGCTCTCTAATGGGTTTTTGAAAATATGGACTAAACCCTCAATTTTGAACTTAAGTCTGTCTGCCCAGTTATTAACCCTTCGCGAACGCAGCCATATGCACGCGTTCGCATAGAACAAACCAACAAGCCCCCTCTTTTACCCTACGCGAACACGGTTGCCTTATCGCGAACGTGATACATAACCAACCTCATGCCTTCGCGAATGCGTTCGACCTTTCACGAACGCGTTCGACCTTTTGCGAACGCATAGACCAAGGGACCGGGGGTCCCCAGCTGACTCACATCACTACGCGAATGCATCCCCTCACACGCGTTCGCGATACACACACTGCCTGAACCATCGCGTTCGCACCCCATTTTCGCGAACGCATAGAATAAAATCCCCCAACACCCAAATCACTCTAAGCGAACGCGAGTCTCCCTCCACGAACGCGTAGAGTATTTTTCTGCAGCAAAAACACCAGAAAACAGCTATCTCAAAAATCCAAAAATCGATCTATTAACCACCCGAAACTCACCCGAGGCCCTCGGGACCTTAACCAAACATGCCAACACATCCCATAACCTTATTCAAACTTAGTCGAGCCTTCAAAACACCCAAAACACAAAATTCACCTCGGATTCAAGCCTATGAACTTAGAAACTTCTAAATTTCGCCAATGATGCCGAAACCACCCAAAACACGTCCAATTCACCTGAAAATTTGTACACATAACCAAAATGACACTAAGAAACTGCTCCATCTTCTGGAATTCCAGTTCGACCCCGATTGTCTATTTTCCACTGCCGACCGGAAATCGCCAAAAACTCAATTTTGCCATTTCAAGCCTAATTCTACTCTGGACATCAAAACCACTTTTCGAACACACCCCTAAGTCCCAAATCACCTAAAGAAGCTATCCGAGTCATAAAATAAACATTCTGAGGTCGTTGGCCTAAAAGTTAACTCCCAGTTGACTTTTCTAACTATAAGGCCAACTTAAGAGACTAAGTGTCTCATTTCTCACCACAACCACTCCGAACCCGAACCAACCGACCCAACGCAACATAACTGGGCTAAGAAACACATGATAAGCTAGAAACAGAGAAAACTGAGCTAGACTCTCGGAGCGACCGACCGGGTCGTTACATACACGCCTCAATCTAATGGGATTGCGGAAAGAAAGAATCATTCATTAAAGGATATTATGAACGCATTGTTGATAAGTTATGGTTTGCCACAAAACTTGTAGGGGGAAGCCATTCTTACGGCTAACTGAATACTAAATCAAGTACCCCATAGCAAAACACAATTTATTCAATTTGAAAAATGGAAAGGATAGAAGCCCAACTTGAATTATTTTGAAGTGTGGGGAAGTTTGGCAAAAATGCAAGTTCCTAAAACCAAAAGGGTAAAAATAGGATCGAAAATCGTAGATTGTGTTTTCATAGGATATGCGACCAATAGTAAATCATATCGATTTCTGGTTCATAAATAAGAAAATCCCGAATAATACAGTTATAGAATCAGATAATGCTGAGTTCTTTGAAAATATATATCCGTATAAAAAGGAATGTGAGTCAATTGGTGAAAGATCTAAACGACCTCATGAAGAAACAAAAGAAAGTACATTTAATTAGAAGGGTCCAAGACGTAGTAAACGTCAAAGAAGGTCTACTTCATTTGGACCAGATTTTGTGACTTTCTTATTAGAAAATGAGCCTCGAACATTTAAAGAAGCTATGTCTTATTTGGAACCATTGTTGTGAAAAGAGGCAGTCAATAGTGAAATAGAATCCATATTGAACAACCATGCATGGGAATTGGTTGATCTTCCTCCTGGAAATAAACCGTTCGGTTCTAAATGGAACTTTAAGAGGAAATGGCGCTATTGACAAATATAAGGCAAGACTTGTGGTCATACGGTATAGACAACGAGAAGGTCTTGACTATTTTGATAAATACTCTCCAGTTACAAGAATTACGTCCATACGAACGTTAGTAGCGTTAGCTGCAGTTTATGGTCTTGAAATTCATCAAATGGGTGTTAAGACAACCTTCTTAAATGGAGAGTTGCAGGAAGAAATCTACATGGAACAACCTGATGGGTTTGTGATTCCAGGTAAAGAAAAGAAGGTATGTAGACTTGTTAAGTCCCTTTACGGACTAAAACAAGCACCCAAACAATGGCATATGAAATTTGACCAAACAATATTGTCAAATGGTTTTACGATAAATGAATGTGATAAATGTGTGTACATTAAAAATGTTCCAAATCACATAGTCAGTTTTTTCTTATATGCGAATGATATGCTGATAATGAGTAATGACATTGCCAACATAAATGCGACTAAGCGTAAGCTAACTGGAAAGTTTGATATGAAGGATTTGAGAGTTGCTGATTTAATTCTGGGGACTAAGATCCATAAGACTCCTCAAAGTCTGGCATTGTCACAATCTCATTATATTAAGACAGTAGTTGAAAAATTCAAGCACTTAGGGTTTAAAGTTGCAAAGACTCCAATTGACGTGAATCTTGCATTAGCAAAGAACAAAGGCCAAAGCATATCACAATTGGATTATGCTCATGTGTTGGGATGCTTAATGTATATCATGAATTGTACACGACCAGATATAGTTTGTGATATAAGTAAATTGAGTCGATACACGAGCAATCCAGGTCAATCTCATTGGATGGCAATGAAACGAGTTTTGGGATATTTAGAACATACCCAAGACTTTGCTTTGAACTACAGTAAATATCCTGCGGTGATTGAGGGATATTGTGATAGAAAGTGGATCACCGGTTCAACTAATTCTAAGTCCACAAGTGGATATGTATTCATTATTAGTGGAGGAGCGGTATCTTGTAAGTCATCCAAACAAACTTGTATTGCCAGCTCTACAATGGAGGCTGAGTTCATAGCCTTAGATAAAGCTGGTGAAGAAGCTTAATGGCTCCAGAATGTTGTGGAAGACATTCCATTTTGGCCCAAATCGTTGGCACCAATATGCATACATTGCGATAGTCAAGCGGCAATTAGAAGATTTGGGAGCGTTATGTATAACGGTAAATCTCGTCATTACGACGAAGACATAAAACTGTTAGGCAATTACTCCCTAGAGGAATTATCACGATTGACTATGTAAAGTCAAGCGATAATGTGTCAGATCCACTTACAAAAGTACTAACTAGAGAGGTAGTTGAGAAATCATCAAGGGGAATGGGACTATGGCCGAGAACAAATCATTGTGGCGATAACTCTACCTAGAAGACTGGAGATTCCAAGATCTAGGTTCAAGGAGATCAAACAAAGTTATTAATGTCGGTTCAACATTGTCAACTAAAATTTTGGTTCATTCTTGTGATGAGACAATGTTCAGTACCAAGGATAAAGCATTAAGGATTGTTAATAATTTCTAAATTTGATACGGGGTATATCAAATAGTGTATCTACAGGATGACACGTTTAGGAATCACATATGTAAGTGTGAAGTGTTAGCCGCTTCAAGGAGAATTTTGAAAGGCCAGTTCTCTACGCACTTATGAAACAAGGCGGTGTTCATGGCTGAAACGAACACAACAATGAGAATCAAAGACGGTTAAGGGTTGGTTGTGTGACTTATGCTTGTCTAGGTATACACCAAAGTTCAACGGTCCAAGAATATCAAATCCACCGATTGACTGAGTATATCCAACATAAGTTCACTACGGAAAGTTCAAATGAAAACCTACTTATCCAGATGCAATTAATCCTTTCTTGCGACTTACACAGTTTTTCATGCATATTTCCATGATATAGGCATTCCTAATTCATGTGGGGAATTGTTGGGTTATTAAGCTTTAATGTAGCTTAAAAGAAGGTGAATTGGAAAGAAAAAAAATATATTTGAGTTTTCCTCCTTGACAAAGGGACATTGTCCCATATTCGAAGAGGAAAAGGTTTTTGATGGGTATATATACAATTGATCTTTTTCTAGCTCTTAAAGAGCTGAGAAGAAGGCAAGTCTCGCGTCGTCGTCGTCATCGCTCGCTCGGCTTCAGCTTCAGATTCAGATTTGGTCAAATGATCGATTGATTGATTATTTTTTTGGACCAAATTTATTTGTTAATCGTAAATATTAACATAAATGTTATTAAATATCCGTTTTAATAAAATAATATTAATATTAAATCCAACTGTTTTCTATTTTTTTGTTTTTCGGCTTCGGATTCAGATTCATATTTGGTCAAATGATCAAATGATTGATTATTTTTTTGGACAGAAATGTTATTAATATCCATTTTAATAACATATTATTAATATTAAATCCAACGAATATTATTAAATCCAACCGTTTTTCGTTTTTATAACGAAACATTAAATTCCCTCTTCAATTCCCGATTTATTATTGCGTAAATAGCCGTTTACGTTATGAACTTTATGTTATGGCTGTTATACATAAACAACCATTTTGAAGAGTTGCACCTCTTCAGTTTTGAGCTCAACATTGGCTATAAATACAAGTCCGTTCTCTCATATTTTTAATACGATTTTATGAGTTCTCCTCATTTCTTCTGCATACTTTTAACTTCAAAGAAAGCAACAGTAAGTGTGATTTGCTACTGAACTTTCTGTTCGCTGAAACACTGGGGTTTGAAGTACCACTACGCCGGTGTGTAATTTGTTCTATCCTGCGAGAAAATAATCCATAACCTTGGGAGAAACACTGTGAATTCAGTGGGCTCGGATAAATTTTTGTTTCATTTACATTTTTTGTTTATATGTTATTTTATCTTCTACAGGATAATTTTACAAATACAGTTTACTAACAATTAATTATTCCTCAATTTCTCCATTAAAAAGATTCAAGTATATCTGTAACAACTCGACTGGTTGTTTTGAGAATTTAAGCTCCGTTCGGTGGCGTAAGGTCCTGAACAACTTCACATTGTGTATATAGACCTGCGAGCATGGTTGGATTTAGTTAGCGGATGATCCAGAGTCGAATTTGAAGAGGGATCTTAAATTTTGAAGCTTAAGCGGTGAGATTTGACCGGAGGTTTGACTTTTGTGTAAACATTCCTGGAATGAGTTATGGATGATGTGAACAGCTTCGTATGGTGATTTTTGGCTTATGAGCACGTCCGGAATGCGTTTTGGAGGTCCGTAGTAGATTTAGGCTTGAATTGGCAAAATTGGAAATTTGGCGATTTTCGGTCGGTAGTAGAAAATATGATACTGGGGTCGGAATGGAATTCCGAAAGTTGGAATAGGCTCGTAGCATCAATTGTGACGTGTATGCAAAATTTCAGGTCATTCGGACGTGGTTTGTTGGTTTCGGCATCGTCGACAAATTTTGGAAGTTTAGAAATCCATAGGCTTTGATTCAGGGTTAATTCAGTGTTTCGATGTTGTTTTGGGTGTTCCGAAGGTTCGACTAAGTTCGTTTATTGATATGTGACATATGGGTGAAGTTGGTTGAGGACCCGGGACGATTTCAGATGGTTAACGGGAAGTTTGAAGTTGGGAAAATGCAGCTGGTGCTGCTGTTCTGGTTTGGCCGCACCTGCGGATAGGGAACCGCAGGTGTGAGCTTCGCAGGTGTGGAGGTGGTCATGCAAGTGCGAGAATAAGCGGACTAGGCAGTCTACGCAAGTGCGGAACATAGGGGCGCAGGTGCGGTCCCTGCAGAAGCGGTCTTTGGGGCGCAGGTGCGAGGAGGAGCGCACCTGCGGTTGCGCAGATGCAGTTAAGTTGTCGCAGGTGCGGAAGTCCTGGGCAGGATCTTATAAACGAGGGTTAGCCATTTCTCTTCACATTTTGAACTTTGGACTTCGGATTTGGGAGCGGTTTTTGGGGATTTTCAAGCTAATCGAGTGGGTAAGTTTTCTTCACCTAGAATTATATATATTCCATGATTTTATCTTTATTTTCATCATTTAATTTGTGTTTTAAGTTGAGGAAATTGTTGGTTTTGAAAGAATACTTCTAAAATGAATCATGATTTGAGGGACCAAATGATATCTGTAATTGATAAATTTTGTATGCTTGAACTCGTATTGGAATGGGTATTCGGATTTTGGGTCGATTTTTATAATTGTGTAAAGATTGAAACTTCATTATTCGGAATAGTTCCTTATACAATTTTTGTGTGTTTTGGAGTTGTTATAGTTGGATTTGAGCCGTCCGGAGGTCTTTTCGCCCAACAAGTCCATTTTAGAGTACCGGGTTGTCGTCTTCGAGGTAAGTATCTTGCCTAACCTTGTGTGGGGGAATTTCCCCTTAGGATTTGAGTCTTCTATGTTGATTGTAGCCCTTGTACGCGAGGTGACGAGTGCGTACTTGAACTTATTTGCAAATAGGTTGGCCTTTTAGGATTCTTAGGTCCTTCAATTTCCTGTGTATCAAGTTGTAACTGTTATGACCGAGTTTTTGGTTGCTAGTTTCATTTGTTCCGGCTTAAATTAGATTTTTCTTGATTTTAGTTTCCCTTTTTGTTTATTTGTTCTTAATTGGCTTAACTGAATATTCTACCTCTTCTACCATCATGCTATATTTTCTTTATAAACTACCTAATTGACTAGAATTAGTATTATCTAGCCCTATAATTGTTTAACCGTAATTGGGATATATATTCGTTGGTGTCAAGCATGCCCGTGAGTCGCATAATGTGATTTAGATGATTGTTTCTTAAGTGCTAGTTTGATAATCATCCATGTTGATTGTATCTCTTTGGTGTGGCCTATTACTGAGCATTATTCAAGCTGAGTTTTATTCTGTGAAGCTGATTGTTTAAGCGAGATTGGTTATAGTTGCTTTCCCTTGTCGGGATGCTATTGTTTCCTCTTGTTGTGAACTTGAATATTGAGAATCGCTGCTATATTTTCTTGTTTTCCCCTCGTTACACTGGTTTCTCTTTGTGCTTGGCATTCCCTTCAGTGGCTACTTCTTATGAGTGAGTTTTACCATTCTTGTGATTTAAGTTCTTGAATTGATTTGCTTGTCGCACTTGGTATTTCTGTCTTTTGTTGCTTTTGTGCTTGTTGTGGAAATGTACGATTTTTCTGTCGTGTTCTAGTTGTCCTCGCTATTAGCTGCATTGCATATTTAAATTGGGACTACAGACATATTCCGGGAGCTTTCCCCCTGTACTGCATATTTAAATTGGGACTACGGACGTATTCCGGGAGCTTTCCCCGTGTACTGCATATTTAATTTGGGACTACAGACGTATTCCGGGAGATCCCCCAGCACTGCATATTTATTTTGGGACTACAGACATATTCCGGGAGATCCCTCTATACTGCATGAAAAATTGTCACGACCCAAAATCCATAAGGTCGTGATGGCGCCAGACACCACTGTCATGCAAGTCAATCATTAAACGGTTAAGTTAAATTTCCTGTTTTAGCATTTTTGAAATCATTACCTTTCACTTTATTACATAATAACTAAATAAAATCCTCTAAGTAAATACGATGGCTTAATATTCCATTTTAATAAAATACATCCCGGAACCCAGTGTCACAAGTGCATGAGTAAATTCTAAGAGTTTTACAAATACTACAAAGCTTGTCCAAAATACAAATTGTACAAGGAATTTAAAATGAAAATAAATACAATATGAGGGAGACTCTGTTGGCTACGGGTCGTTTCCGGATGGTGCAGCTCATCTAAGTCTCCTAGTCATCCACATCGCTGTGTCGCGTAGGGCCACTAGCTATGAATGTACCTGTGCAATAAAAATGCATAGCAACTGTAGCATGAGTACGAAAACAACGTGAACTCAATAATTATCCTGCCTAACCTCAGAGAGGTAGTGACAAGAGGTCGGATTTGACACTTGCTAGAGGTCAATTTAATAAAAATAAAGGGAGGCGCTGATCATGAATATCACAAAAAGTTTAACAAGTAATGATAGGAAATAACAACTACTTCTCCTCATTTATTTTCAACTTTAAAACTCCTCGCCATTTCAGTTGCAGATTCATGAATTCCAGGCCGGTAAGCAGTTAAAAACAACACAAGAAGTACGCAGCAAATGTCATGCGCAAACAATGCCGAGGGTTGAACAGCGCGGACCAACAATAATAAAATGTGCATTGCCGAGGATCGAACGACTTGAACCAAAGATGCATCTATCTGCCCCGCTCGCGAATCGATCATGCGACGCGGTCATACATAAATAACAAGGACATCCTACTCGTGAATCATACATGCGACTCAGGCACCCATAGTTACACATATTCACACAAATAAACCACATTTTTATCAGGAAAATTAGTTATTCAATGAAGTGATATAATTCTCCTTTTAATGAACATGAAAATAGTATTTAAAGCCTTTTAGGGGATTTACTTGCCAATTTCGACAGGGTTTCAAAGGTTATAGATTTGCCCGAAACACAATTATCCAAGGAAGAATCAATTCTCCTTCTATATGATTAAGAAAAGTAGAATCTATCCTTCTTAGAGATTTAATTACTAATTGTCAACATCACATGATATTTTATTGACAAGGTCACAAGTACAACAAGTAAAGCATGCTAGTGGGTCCTAGACTACCCAGACATAGCATATTAGTAGCTACGCACAGACTCCTGTCACCTCTTGCGTACGTAGCTCCCGCAAATAGTGGCACATAATTAATTAGTTCACCTATGAGGACAATTTCCCCCTCACAAAGTTAGAAAGGAGACTTACCTCTCTCCGAAAATTCATAACCGGCCTCCAAGCCCTTCCGACAACTCCAATTGATGCACAACGCCCCAAAACTATCTAAATAACGGGCAAACAAATGAAAATTCACTCTAATACTTGTAACAATTCAAATTACATAAATTCCCAACTCCGCTCGAAGAATTGACCAAAATGCCCTCGGGCCCACGTGCCCGGATTCCAAAATTTATCAAAGATGAACTCTACCCGTAGTCTTACTAACTCAAATATATAATTTACTCTAAATTTCATGCTCAAATTCGTGGTTAAAAATCCAAAATACCAAATTTTAGGTTTTCTTCAAAATTCCATATTTTCCACAAATTCCCATACTTAAATCCGTGCCTAGACCATGTACTTAACTTGAAATGAGTTGGAATAACTTACCTCGTGATCCTTGAAGAAAATCTCCCCTTGAAGCTCTCCAAAATCGCCCATACCATAAGAAAATAGGAGAAGAAATGGCAAATCCCCGCCTTAAAACAATCTGCCCAGGCCCGAATTCCGCACATGCAGTCTCCCTCTCGCACTTGTGCACCCGCAGGTGCGCCCGATATCCCGCACCTGCGGCTCCCTTCTTCTCCAGCCGGCTCCGCACCTGCGCCCCATTATCCGCATCTGCGCCTCCGCAGGTGCGGAAAATCCATCGTACTTGCGGCCCCAGCCAAGCCAGCCCAACTCTCGCATCTGCAGCACCAAAGCCGCTCCTGTGGTCCGCACCTGCGGCCAAATCCTCGCAGGTGCGGTCGCACCAGACACCTGTAGTTCAGCTCCTCCTCAAACTTCAAGTTTGATCCGTTAACCACCCGGACTCCACCCGAGGCCCCCGGAACCCCGTCCAATTACACCAACATGTTCCAAAACATAATGCGGACATGCTCTAGGCCTCAAATCACATCAAATAACATTGAAACAACTTATCGCTCCCCAATTCAAGCTTTGTGAACTTCGAAATTTCCAACTTCTACATCCGATGTCGAAACCCATCAAATCACGTCCGATTGACCCCAAATTTTGCACGCAAGTCACATTTGACATTACGGACCTGCTCCAACTTTCGAAATTGCGTTCCGACCCTGATATCAAAATTTCCACCTTCGGTCGGATTTCTCAAAAACCTTCAAATTTCTATCTTTAGCCAAATGACATCAATATAACCTACGGACATCCGTATTCACTTCCGATCGCGCCCCCAACTCTACAATCACCATACAGAGCTTTTCCCAGACTCGGAATCCCAAATAGACATCTATATAAGTGAAATGTCTTTCAACCCAGACTTATGAAATTCCTTCTAAAATGCTGACTTCCACAATATGCGCTGAAACGCTCCCAGGTTATCCAAAACCCGATCCAACATACACCCAAGTCCGAAATCATCATACGAACATGCTGGAAGTTTCAAATCTTTATTCCGAGGCCATTTACTCAAAAATCCAATCTTAGTCAATTCTTCTAACTTAAGGCTTCTGAAATAAGAAATTTCTTTCCAATTTGACTCCGAACTTCCCGAAATTCAACTCCGACCACGCCTACGAGTCATAATACCTGAAATGAAGCTTCTCATGAACTCAAACTATTGAACGATGTGCTAGAGCTCAAAACGACCGGTTGGTCATTACATTCTTTCCCACTTAAGCACACATTCGTCCTCGAACGTGTCAAGAACTGCTCTTGAGTTATCTGAAATCACTGTGTAACACCTCGTGCACTTTCCCGTGCTACCACAACCCCGTTGAGAACATTAGCTTTATCAAATCTGAAGATATCCTCTTTTATCCTTACAATAGGCTCAGAACCCCGTTCCAACACCTGAAATTCTCCGTCATGAATGTTTTCAATACATGAACACCGTATCAACTATCACACGAGGCACCAGAACATGTCTGCGTACCTTTGCTGAATAAGAAACATGCACCGAAAAATTCACCATCTAACCACAATGACATTTCCTGAACCTTAATAGTCAAAGTCCCATGAATTTGATTTTCCCAATGCATCTTCTGATATATATATACGTCCTGCTATAATGTTGACAATACTACCACAACGGAGGAGATATGCAGAAATTCCCAACAAATTGCAGAGTTAACCAAGCATTGAATATTTTCTCTCTGACTAAAATCATCATCTCATTACGAACCAAATAATGGTAATTGTCCTGCAATATACTCTACACGATCTCATCGCACCGATCCCCGATCTATAAATCTCGTCTCACCCAGTATGAATTGCTCAGACAACCAATCACCCCAGACATGACCATCGGTCTCACACGATGCCACAATGCGCCAATAGGCCACAACTCGAACATGATACATAAGGAAATGACTCAAGAAGGGACTACTTGACTCACACAACTAATATGAACTTTCCTCAGAAAATAAGAAGTAAAACAAAAGAAAAATAATTATAGGGAACCGTACTCAACATCACACTGTTGCGGCATGCAACCTGATCCAAATAGTATACCCGTGGCGGCGTGCCGCCCGATCCCATCATAATATTCACACAAGGAGATATACACAGAGCTGAATTGCTCACTATTACAAATTACTACGCGGAAACTCAGCACATAGGAATTTATCAAGCCGTTTCACAACTCACACGGCACAATCATAATATCACATGAATTTGACGAAGACAGAACAACATATGATATTCCAACACCCCTCCTTTAGGAGCGCTATACTGAAATGAACACATCTGATTCGTATGAAGCCCATAATCTTGTTTAAATCCATTCACACACTTCCAGCCGATTCTGCTCGCACTGAACTAGGCTGATAGCCTTACATGGGTCCATAATAACCCACTTCTCCTCATAACACGCAAGAACCACCATCATAGCCGGGACAACACCCCACAATCCACAACAAAGATGAACTGGACGCTTTCTAGGCATAAATTCCAAATAAGCAATATTACACTTCCTTATACTCAATCTAAATCTTCAATACAATAAGTGACTACATGTCACACTCATACGATCTTCCCATGGTCATTCTTCCACGTCCTTCCACACAGGGTAATGGGTCTGCACATCCATACCGCCGACCATACTGACGCTGTAAACAAATCAAGAACCCATAACCAAGATGCAAAGCCTCTTTCATCAAACACCGATCTCGGGTGACACTAAAGACAACACCAGCTCACTCTAAACATTCAAATCCCTTTTCTCGCTCATCCGAACTCATGACATCCTTGTTAACACCGAACCACAATCTCGATCCTTAATTCTTGTTACATACCGTTTACTACACCTAACATGCCAATATGGGATTGCGCAAGAACTCCATCATAACTCCTGAACCACTAATAGGGGGAACACTTCATCATATAGAAACATTTTACTTACCTCAATTCAAGAGAACCATAACAACACAAAAGTGAATTCCCACAATCACCCAACATGCAAATCCTTAAGTAGTGGTCTATACCACCATAAACCTTCCGGGATACGCCTACACTTGACAGGCCATAATACTTGAATGCTTCCAAATAAATTCTATTACGGCGGCCGACAAGCATCGCATGCACCGGCACAAGCCACACGCATAACTCAATCACACCGAAGGAACTGGTCACTGTCGTACATGTGCCATTTCAACCATGGCTAACCAATCTATCTTCTTTTAATCATCTTTAATTGCCTCAGATATAATGGTAACCCCATTCAACACATATTAAATCAATCCTCACTCATTCCGAGTGGCCTTGATTCACGAGACCGTGCGGTCTCAACCCCACAAACCGGCTCATACCCTCCTGGTGCGCATTCACAACTTTGACTGATATATTCTTCCTAACAATCTTTCTACAATCCGGAGTTTATTTCTCTCACTCCTCCAATACTAACTTGGATGCTGAAAATAATATAGAACACTCCAACCATTTTCCCTTTCTCTGAAAATACGCTACAAAAGCTCGATTCTTAATCATACTGCTGCCTTTAACCCTTAAACACCACATTCTTAGCCTTCGAATTCATTAGGACCGCTATCAAGAGTCACCCACTCTGATTGGCCCTGAATACAATCAGCTCCAAGGCTCTTATAGCATATGCACACCTTCTAAATGAAGCACGTGACTGAGTCACTACCCTTACAACTCGCCTATGCCTTAAGCATAAATTCTGAATCTCCCAAAACCTAACCCTGGTCCAATAGGACAAACTTTTGCACATATTTATCAAATCACATGCTCAATTACCACTTTATTTCTTAGGTGTAATAACTTGCCAATATGCCAACAATCCGCAACCCCATGAGAAGATAATCTTGCAGCCCAATTGCAGGCGGTGGGACTCTCCCACTTAGCCTGAAGCTAATACTTGTACCACTCTGGAACCCACCAAAATTCTTTCTTCATTGCTGACTTGACCTTGCTCAACCGACCCGTCAAATTCTTCTAAATTCTCCTGTTAGCACTTCCTGAATACTCAAATTCTCTAGCATCACTCACATATTCAGCCTCCTACTGAATAGCCACTAGAACCCCTCGCAGAAACTTGCCAACCACACAACCGCTAACCTACTCACATGAGATAACCCACCTGTGGAAATTACCAACTGACACCTTCCAACGACGATGTACTGCACACTCTCTACAACATCAATACCCCATCCTAAGCCTGTTCTCATTCACCAACTTTACCAGTCCGTCCACTCCTCATGGACATCTACTAAATGCACTACAGTATCTTATAATTCACCACTATGCTTCCTCTCTCCCACTTTGGTCAAACTCCCCCTCTACGTGTCTGCTTGACTTCCGTTTCTTACACCTGGCCTCCTAGAAATAGAACCACCGCCTAATACTTCTCACATATCTTCCTTCATCGTATGTTGCCCAATTGCTGCCTCAATCCAATATCATTCTCTGTAGTTCTTAAACCAGCAGTTCACCACAACCTTAGGCCTTCCCGAAGATCATCTTTCTCGAGCCGCATTCATTAGAAATATTTATTCAATACTGAACCACCGCACACCACGATCTCTGACAACCGCTTCTTCATTAATTCTTCACAATACTTCGACTCCATGCAACCGAAGAAACTATAGCGCCAGCGAACTTAACACATTCCATTCGATCAATGACGATGATATCACATCACAGGTGAATATACCACCTCACTTGAAAACACCAAGTCTTACTACTTTGCCACCCAAACTTGAACATTCATAGTCCAATTGCCCTTCCTCCACCGGAACTAAAATACTGTAATCTCAAAATCACGCTCCGAGAAGACATCTCTTCAAGTCATTCATTGCCCCTACATATGGGCAAGCATCCTACCATCACACCCACATCGCGCGATAACCAATTGTAAGCATCATCACTACCTAAGCATAGCCTCAAGGCTCTCAGAAACACAACTACTGAGCTGAAACAACATATTATCCTTCTGCAGGGCAACGACAACAACCCCAACCAATTACGCATGGAAAATATCACACACCCTATCTATAGCACCATTTCAATTTCTCAAAATCTTGATTAATAGAAAACGCTTCGCGACGCATAATATTGAGTATGAAGAAAAATAGGCATAAGCCTTAAAGGAATCAGATCGCACGATGAGGAATCAAGAAGGGAAGTACTCCTAACAGCCCTGCAGCCTCTCGAAGACAAGTATAGACGTCTCCATACCGATCTCCAAGACTCTACTAGACTTGCTCATGACTCAAGAAACATAAGGGAATCTAGTTCTCTGATACCAACTTGTCACGACCCAAAATCCATAAGGTCGTGATGGCGCCGGACACCACTGTCAAGCAAGCCAATAATTAAACGGTTAAGTTAAATTTCCTGTTTTAGCATTTTTGAAATCATTACCTTTCACTTTATTACATAATAACTGAATAAAATCCGCTAAGTAAATACGATGGCTTAATATTCCATTTTAATAAAATATATCCCAGAAACCGGTGTCATAAGTGCATGAGAAAATTCTAAGAGTATTACAAATACTACAAAGCTTGTCCAAAATACAAATTGTACAAGGATTTTAAAATGAAAATAAATACAATATCAGGGAGACTCTGTTGGCTACGGATCCTTTCTGGATGGTGCAGCTCGTCTAAGTCTCCAAGTCATCCACACCATCGTGTCGAGAAGGGCCACTAGCTATGAATGTACCTGTGCAATAAAAATGTACAACAAGTGTAGCATGAGTACGAAAATAACATGTACTCAGTAAGTATCCCGCCTAACCTCAGAGAGGTAGTGACGAGAGGTCAAATTTGACACTAGCTAGAGGTCAATTTAATAAAAATAAAGGGAGGCACTGAGCATGAATATCACAGAAAATTTAACAAGTAATGATAGGAAATAACAACTACTTCTCCTCATTTATTTTCAACTTTAAAGCTCCTTTCCATTTCAGTTGCAGATTCATGAATTCCAGGCCGGTAAGCAGTTAAAAAGATCACAAGAAGTACGCAGAAAATGTCATGCGCAAACAATGCCGAGGGTCGAACGGCGCATACCAACAATAATAAAATATGCATTGCCGAGGGTCGAACGACTCGAACCATAGATGCATCTATCTGCCCCGCTCGTGAATCGATCATGCGACGCGGTCATACATAAATAACAAGGTCATCCTGCTCGCGAATCATACATGCGACTCAGGCACCCATAGTTACACATATTCACACAAATAAACCACATTTTTATCAGGAAAATTAGCTATTCAATGAATTGATAGAATTCTCCTTTTAATGAACATGAAAATAGTATAAAGCTTTTCTGGGGATTTACTTGCCAATTTCGACAGGGTTTCAAACGTTATAGATTTACGCGAAATACAATTATCCAAGGAAGAATCAATTCTCCTTCTAGATGATTAAGAAAAGTAGGCTCTATCCTTCTTAGAGATTTAATTACTAATTGTCAGCATCACATGATATTTTATTGACAAGGTCACAAGTACAACAAGTAAAGAATGCTAGTGGGTACTAGACTACCCGAACATAGCATATTAGTATCTACGCACGGACTCCCATCACCTCGTGCGTACGTAGCCCCCGAAATAGTGCAACATAATTAATTAGATCACCTTTGGGGAAAATTTTCCCCTCAAAAAGTTAGAAAGAAGACTTACCTCGCTCTGAAGATTCATAACCGGCCTCCAAGTCCTTCCGACGACTCCAATTGATGCACAACGCCCCAAAACTATCTAAATAACGGGCAAACCAATGAAAATTCACTCTAATACTTGTAATAATTTAAATTACATAAAGTGCTAACTCCGCTCGAAGAATTGACCAAAATGCCTTCGGGCCCATGTGCCCAGAATTTAAAATTTCTCGAAGATAAACTCTACCTGTAGTCTTACTAACTCAAATATATAATTTACTCTAATTTTCATGCTAAAATTTTTGGTTAAAAATCTAAAATACCAAATTCTAGGTTTTCTTCCAAATTTCATATTTTCCACAAATTCCCATACTTAAATCTGTGCCTAGACCATGTACTTAACTTGAAATAAGTTGGAATAACTTACCTTGTGATCCTTGAAGAAAATCTCCCCTTGAAGCTTTCCAAAATCGCCCATACCAAAAGAAAATAGGAGAAGAAATGGCAAATCCCCACTTTAAAACAATCTGCCCAGGCCCGAATTTCGCATTTGCGGTCTCCCTCTCACACCTGCGCACCCGCAGGTGCTCACGATATCCTGCACGTGCGGCTCCCTTTTTCTCCAGCCGGCTCCGTACCTTGCGTCCCATTATCCGCATCTGCGCCTCCGTAGGTGCGGAAAATCCATCGCACCTACGGCCCCAACCAAGCTAGTCCAACTCTTGCATCTGCGACGCCAAAGACGCTTTTGCAGTCCGCACCCGCGGCCAAATCTTCGCAGGTGCGGTCGCACCAGACACCAGCAGTTCACCTCCTCTTCAATCTTCAAGTTTGATCCGTTAACCACCCAGACTCCACCTGAGGCCGTCGGAACCTCGTCCAATTACACCAACTTGTTCCAAAACATAATGCGGACTTGCTCGAGGCCTCAAATAACATCGAAACAACGGATCTCTCTCCAATTCAAGCTTTATGAACATTGAAATTTCTAACTTCTACATCTGATGTCGAAACCTATCAAATCATGTTTGATTGACCCCAAATTTTGCACGGAAGGCATATTTGACATTACGGACCTACTCCAACTTTCAGAATAGAGTTCCGACCCCGATATCAAAATTTCCACCTTCGGTCGGATTTCTCAAAAACCTTCAAATTTTCTATCTTTTGCCAAATGACCTCAAAATAACCTACGGACATACGAATTCATTTTCGATCGCGCCCCCAACTCCAGAATCACCATACGGAGTTATTCCCAGACTCGGAATCCCAAACAGACATCTATATCACTGAAATGTCTTTCAACCCAGACTTATGAAATTCCTTTTAAATGTTGACTTCCACAATATGTGCCGAAATGCTCCCGTGTTATCCAAAACCCGATCCGAACATACACCCAAGTCCGAAATCATGATATAAACCTTCTAGAACTTTCAAGTTTTGATTCCTAGGCCGTTTACTCAAAATTCCAATCTTAGTCAATTCTTCCAACTTAAGGCTTCTGAAATTAGAATTTTCTTTCCAATTTGACTCCGAACTTTTCGAAATTCAACTCCGACCACGCCTACGAGTCATAATACCTGAATCGAAGCTTCTCATGAACTCAAACTGTTGAACGACGTGCTAGATCTCAAAACATCCGGTTGGGTCGTTACACATATTCTGAGCTACGGACGAAGTTCCGGTAGATTTATCTTGAAGAGATTATGATCGGAAGATATATATATGACAAGTGTAGCTGAAGAGCATTTATCTTGAAGAAAACTATGTCTGAAAGACTTTTATTTCAAAGGTATATATTGAAAAGCATTTGTCTTGTAAAAACGATGTTTGAAAAGCATTTATTGGGGAGGTATATTTGAATAGTATTTATTTTGAAGGAACTATGTTTGAAGATTTCTCTTTCTAAAAATGTGTGTGTGTGTGTATATATATATATATATATATATATATATATTCGAAGAAAGTATAATTTCATATATTTGAAAAATATTTATTTTGAAGGAACTATGTTTGAAGATTTCTCTTTCTAAAAATGTGTGTGTGAGTGTGTGTGTGTGTGTGTGTGTATATATATATATATATATATATATATATATATA
>ML537377.1:53944-69561 GCA_005239535.1 Nicotiana rustica
GTTTATACATTATGGTGCCCCTAAGTTGTCAGTTGGGGACTTTAAGAGTTCCAAATTTACCCCCGATGGGATTGGGGGTAACCACCAATTGGGACAAAGAAAAAAAAAAGAGGGGGGAACTAACTTCTCAAACTTCATCAGGAGGGGGGTTGACTTCTTCACTGGCAGAGGGAGCAGGAGAAACTTGGGACGGGGAGACTTGAACAGAAGGAGCCTCACCTTCAGGTGAAGAGAGATTCTGACCTTATTGAGCCTTCTCCATGGCTTCCTTGATTTTAGCAATTTCAGCATTAAGGTCGAAATCCTCTCGACTCATTTCAGTCAATGTGTCGAGGCATGAATTCATGTACGCCCAACTAACATCGACAGCTGCCGCGTCTTCAAGAGCTTCGTAATCCTTCTCCCATATCATAACTTCAGCTCTCAGCCCGTCCCTCTCACCCTCAACAACATCTTTGGTGGCCCTTAAAGGTGCGATATATTTCTCCAGGAATCGAATTTTATCTGAGGAATTGCGGAGAGCTTCTTTGGTCTGGGTGGGTGACTGCACTAGCTCGCCTGAATATTCTTCCTTTTGGTTCAATAAGGCCTTCAAGCTCCTAACTTCTTCCGAGGCACGAGACAACTACTTAGCAAATGAGGACTCAAGGATGCTCTTATCTTTCCCCGCTTGATTGGAAGAAGCCTTCATGACTCTCATCTGCTGCTCCAAGGTACATTTTTCTTCTTCTAAGGCCTCCATGTTGAGCCTTAAGCTTTCATATTGCCCCTTCCAGTTATTTGCTTTGCGTGTAACTCTTTCATTTCTTTCTCCGTGTTAGAAATCCTCTTCATGAGCTCTGTGCCTATTAGATTGATCTACAAAAAGATAACCAATTAGATACAGTAAATACATGTACAAGAATGAAATGCAAGAAAATGCTCTCTACCTTTAAAGAAGTATGCACAACCTCATTAGCCCATGTAAGGGAACTATGGCTATCTAGCTTGGCCCTCTCTGTCAGGCCTATCAAGGGTTTCAGCCACACATCAGGCTGGACAGACTTTATAAAGAGACTCCCATCAGCTGGAACCTCTATCAGCACCTGCCTCATCTCCCTGCTGGAAGACCATACTTCTCTAACAGAAAGCACGGAAGCAGGCAAGGATATAGGAGCCACAGACATAGAAGGAGCCGAAAAATCCACAGGAGCAAGAGAAACGGTAGGAGCATGAATAGTAACAAAAGCAGAAGAAATAACTGGAGTAGTAAAGGGGAGTTCACTAAAAGAAGGAGGAATAACGGCCAAGGGAACTTCATCACCTACGGGACCAAAGCCTTCACGGAACAAATGATCAATAGAATCACGCACGGGAGACGGGGTAGCATCCTCGGAGGCGAAAAGTCAAATTTCAGGCACGGAAGGCACAGCCACAGGTGTAGACTCTTCGTCCAAGATCACCTTCCTTTTGCGTGACCTATGGACCAAAGTGCCCTCCTCCTCCTCTTCTTCTTCTAAGGTCCTAGACCCACCAACCTTTCTCTACGAAGAAGAATAACCTGAAATAATTTTCCGGGCCTGAGCCAGGAACAATTTGGGAACAGATGCAGCAGACACCCCACGAGTGGGAAACCCTGTCAAAAGAAAAAGGGTAAAACAACAAAGAGACTCGAGCAAGGAAAGAAGCGAAAACAAAAGCATCACTTACCGTGAGTTTTCACTTTCCAACCGTACTTCCCAAAGAAGTACTTCCAAGACCTTTCTTCCAGCGGAGCAATCGACAAAAGCTTTTCTACCCAACCACGGATACCGGAGACATTCTCGACAGTACCCATGATTGCTGGAAAAAAAAAAGAAACAGCTATAGTGTTAATAAAACATTTAAAGAAAAAAACAAGGAATGTGAGCTAAAATGTACTCACGTGCACGATTCCACTTCTCGAGGGAAGGGAAGATTTTCTTCACCTACTAACCAGCAGTAGGCACAACAACGTACCGAAGGTACCAACCTCTATCCTTATCATCATCAAAGGTCACCAACACTATTTTACTCCTAGCAGCCAGAGTAAAAATACATTGACGAAACAATGTCGGGGAATAAAGGTGAATACGATGATTAAAGGTGAAAGTGACGGAAGCTAAAGTAGCTAAACATCTGAGACATGCAACAACTCGACATACAATAGGACCGACTTTTCCCAAGAAAATATCGAAAAAATGACAGAACTCAATGATAACTGGATCAATGGGAGGTCTAAACCATAAGGTAAAAAGGTAGGTATAAAAAAAAGAATATCCCGTCTTGTAAGACGTTATACTTTGGTTATCATTCAGAATGATGACAGGAAAATCAGACTCCCAAAAACAGTCCCTGCGAACAAGAGGAATTAAACCTTCGGTGATCATGGTAGGGTACCTATCAGCACTATGAAGGGATGAAGACTGATCTGTAAGGACCTGATTATCCCTAGCAAAGGTAAACTCAGCAGGAATGATTTCATCCACTCGGGGTTCGCGTAAAGGTTCGTGATGTTCTCTACCTCTAGAAGAAGATCTGGAAGCCCTATCTCTCGGAGAAATTAGAGACCTAGAAGAAGGAGGGGAAGTAATCTGGGAAGAGGAAGAACCTCTTGAAGGAGTAGAACTTAAACTCCTCAATCTAACATCTCTCCGGCTTCGCGTCGGAGCAGAAGAAGCGGCCAAATCATCAACGTTTATCACTCCCTTAGGTTGGTTCGAAGAAGACATATTTACAAAGATGAGGAAAAAGTTCTTCACAAACAAAGAATGAAAGTTTTTCATGAAAGTAAAGAAAGGAAAAAGGGTATTTATACTCGAAGACAACCGTCAAAAATGGGAAAAAACAATGATGTGAAAGTCATAATTGAAGGTGTCACATTGTGACTGATGCAGCCGCAAAAAGCCCTAAAAGGCGCCGAGTAATTGCAGAACCAACCCGGAGGTGACACGTGGATTAAGCATTAAATGGAAGTGACAAGAGACGCCTATGTTCAGAGAAGGATACAATGTTTTGAAGTGAAATGGCGACAAAATATTCGCGCCATAAATGCGTATCCACTTACCAAATATTAATCAATAAATAAATGGTAAGTGGGGGGACTATCTGTATTGATAAAAAAGAGCTTCACATGTATGATAATTCTTGATGATTCAGCCAGTTACGTGGACCAAGGAAAACATGACAGCTGGACATTATTCTATAAGGAGGTGCGAGGCAAAGAGGCACAGCACGATATACCTACGAGGTAATCAGCTACGGGAAACTCAACCTGATTGAGACAAGGAAGAGACACGGTCAGAATGAATCCGGACAAAGCTACGGGCAGATNTTCAAAGATCTTAAATTAATAATCCACACGTTACACAACCTTCACGCAACAATTACAGTTATGCTTTGTAACGTACATTAATGTAATAATTAGTCATTAATGTGTTATCACTACAAGAGGTAGACGTTATACTAAAGAATTCCCCATATAAGGGAATAAAAGTTAACTTGTAAGATACATCCGAACTACAAACATAATGCACTTTACTTTTCTGTGCATCGTATTACTTATTTACTTGCACATTCAAAATTATCATTATTTCTTGATTATCAAAAACCCGTGTTCATCATAAAAATAGCTTTAGTCAAGGGATCTAACTCTTTGGTTAAATAGTCACATGTCTGGCATCACCTCGACGGACCCTGTCCTGAAGAACTAGCATGTGCATCATACTGGCGTGCTCTAATCTGATCATAAAGAGAAGACCTAGAGGATACATTAGCCAATACACGCGGAGGCTCTGACAAATCCAATCTCACCAACTGCTCTGCTAAAGCCTGAACATCAAGTGCTAAAGGTCACTCTGCTACTTAAAGGTAGGTTAGACTCCCCAAACTCTCTGCTCTACGACTCAGGGCATCGGCCACTACATTGTCTTCCCTAGATGATATAAAATCGTGAGGTCATAATCCTTGAGAAACTCCAACCATCTCCTCTGACGCAAATTTAAGTCCTTCTGCTTCAGCAGATACTGCAAACTACGATGATCGGTTAAAATCTCACACTGCACTCCATACAAATAATGGCGCCAAATATTCAAGGCATGAACAATGGCAGCTAACTCAAGATCATGCACTGGATAATTCTTCTCGTGCACCTTCAACTGTCTAGACGCGTAGGTAATCACCCTACCGTCCTGCATCAATACTGCTCCCAAGCAAACTCTAGAAGCATCACAATAGACTGTTTAAGAACCCAAACTAGTAGGCAAAACCAATACCGGAGTTGTGGTCAATGCTGACTTGAGCTTCTAAAAGCTCTCGTCACACTCGTCGGACCATATAAATGGAGCACCCTTCTGGGTCAATCTTGTCAAGGGTGAAGCAATAGAAGAAAATCCCTCTACAAAGCGACGGTAATATCCTGCCAAACCAAGGAAACTCCTAATATGTGTAGCTGATGATGGTCTGGGCCAACTCTGCACCACTTCTATCTTCTTCGAATCAACCTGAATACCCTCACTGGATAGCACGTGGCCTAATAAAGCTACCGAGCCAAGCCAAAACTCACACTTGGGGAAGTTTGCATAAAGCTTCTCCTCTCTCAACCTCTGCTACACAACCCTTAAATGCTGAGCATGCTCCTCCTGGCTACGAGAATATACCAGGATGTCATCAATGAACACTATCACAAAAGAGTCAAGATAAGGCTGGAATACACTGTGCATCAAGTGCATAAAGGCTGTTGGGGCATTGGTCATTCCCGAATGACATAACAAGAAACTCATAATGGCTATATCTGGTCCTAAAAGTAGTCTTTGAGATGTAAGAATCCCGAATCTTCAACTGATGATACCCGGACCTCAGGTCAATCTTGGAGAACACTCTAGACCTCTGAAGCTAGTAAAAAAAATCATCAATACGAGGCAGAGGATACCGGTTCTTTACTGTAACCTTGTTCAGCTGCCTATAGTCAATACACATGCGCATAGAACCATCCTTCTTCTTCACAAACAACACTGATGCACCTCAAGGTGACACACTAGGCCGAATGAACCCCTTATCTAGGAGTTCCTGAATCTATTCTTTCAATTCCTTCAACTCCGCTGGTGCCAAGGTGAGGTGGAGTAGAAATAGGCTGAGTGCCTGGCTCCAGATCAATACCAAAGTTAATATCCCTGTCAGGTGGCATGCCTGGCAGGTCTGCAGGGAACACGTCCGGAAAATCACGGACCACCGAAACAGAATCAACAGCAGGAGTCTAACTTCTAACATCCCTCACAAAATCCAGGCAAGATAAACATCCCTTCTCAACCATGCACTGAGCCTTTAGGTCAGAAATCACCCTGCTAGGCACGTACTTAGAAGAACCTCTCCACTCAACCCTCGAAACTCCAGGCATAGCCAAGGTCACGGTCTTAGTGTGACAATCAAGAATAGCATGGCACGGAGATAGCCAATCTATACCCAGTATCACATCAAACTCAACCATGCTGAGTAATAGTAGGTCTACTCGGGTCTCCAAACCCCCACCAGATATCACACACGACTGATACACACGGTCTACAACAATGGTATCGCCCACCAGAGTCGACACATGAACAGACGTCACTAAAGACTCACGGGGCATATCCAAGATATGTGCAAAATAAGACGAGACATATGAATATGTAGAACCAGGGTCAAATAAAGCCAACGCATCTCGATGATAGAATAAAATAATGCATGTGATCACCGCATCGGAGGCCATAACATCATGCCTGGTTGGAAGTGCATAGATATGGGCATGACCTCCACCTGCTCGACCTACCCCTCTAGGGAGGCCCCTGGCTGACTGACTACTACCTCTAGTTGCCTGGGTGGGCGGTGAAGTAAGTGGAGCTGAAGTCGAAGGCTGGCTCCTAGACTGAGATGGACCTCCAATAAAATGAGGGCACTGCCTCCTCATATGCCTGAACTCTCCGCACTCATAACAGCTCCCTGGTGCAGGTGACGGGGACTGAAGGGAACCCCTGGAACCGGAATAACCGCCTGAAGAACCATGCATAGAAGAGCCTTGGAATGATGATGCTCTGGAGGAACTCTAAGCTGGAAGGGCACTAAATGAAGAACGACCCTGATGGGAGCTGCGGGGACCCTGCCCCGATGAGGCACCGCTATAAGCTGAGCGAACTGGCTGAGGAGGCCTAAATGGGCGGCCTCTACTGTGCTGAAACTGCCCCCTGGAAGGAAACTATTGAAACTGCCATATCCCCGAGGCCTCATGGCCTCTCTCTCCTCTCGCTCCTGATGGCGAATGGACTAAATATCCCTAGCAATATCCACGACCTGGTCAAAGGTAGAACCTGACACCCTCTCTCTAGTCATCAAAATACGGAGCTAGTAAGCGAGGCCATCCACGAACCTCCTAATCCTCGCCATATCAGTTGGGACTAACTCAGCAGCATGATGAGCCAACTTTGAAAAACGCATCTCATACTGCGTCACTGATAACTCTCCCTGACGCAACTGCTCAAACTGTCTGCGCTGCTCCTCCTTGTGAGACTGAGGAACATATTTCTCCAGGAAGATAGTGGAGAACTGCTACTAGGTGATGGGTGCTGAACCAACATGCCTACGCCTCTCAAAAGACTCCCACCAAGTGAAAGCAGCACCAGAAAACTGAAATATAGCAAATGAGACCCCACTAGTCTCCAGATTCCCAGCAGTACGAAATATCCTCTGACACTTATCCAGAAATCCCTGGACATCCTCGCCCACTACGCCACTGAATGCCGGAGGCTGAAGTCTACTGAACCTCTCCAGCCTACGCTGCTCCTCCTCTAGCATAGATGGAACCACATAGCCTCGAACTGGAGCAACCGGCTGGGCTGGGACTGCCCCCGGTGTCTGAAGGCCCTATACAACCTGCTCAGGTGTCCGGGCAGCTGGAGTCTAAGTGCCTCCCTCGGCCTGAGATATAGCGGCTGTAGTAGACACAGCAACTACCTGAGCCAAGCTAGTACATACTGACAAAATCTGTGCCAGCGTCTCCTGAAGACTCGGAATGACAATGGGCACTGCCGGTGCCTGAGCCTGTCCCGCTGGAATACCCGCGGCGGGATTCTGATCCTGAATAGTAGGGAGATCTACTGGTACTGACCCGGCTGCTGCGCGGGCTGGTCCCCTACCTCTACCACGGCCGCGACCTCGACCTCTCGATGGTCTAGCTGGTGTCTGGTCACCTTGATCAGTAGCACGTGTCCTCACCATCTGTGAGAGAATGAAACAACATGAGTTTAGATTTCCATAAGCAACATAATGGCATGACAGAATTCAAGAAGTGGGATTTTTCCTAAAGTTTTATAGCCTCTCGAAGATAAGTACAGACGTCTTCATACTGATCCGCAAGACTCTACTAAACCTGCTCATGACTGTTGAGTCCTAGGTAACCTAGAGCTCTGATACCAACTTGTAACGACCCCAAATCCACAAGGGCCGTGATGGCGCCTATCGTGAAACTAAGCTAGCCCTTTACACAGTGAAATCAACTTTTGTCTGTTTTATAGAAATATAAACTCATAAACTGATAAGGATCCACCTTTAAGACAGTTTCAACATGAATAATAATATGAACAAGCAATCTAAACCGCCGCCAGACCTCGGGAGTCAACTATCATGAGCATCTAAGATGATAATACAATGTATCAAAATATAACTTTGTCACTAATACAAGTCCGAAAGAAACATCAAAGTATAGGGATAGGAAGGAAAGGAGGTCAGTTGTGGACGCTGAGCAGCTACCTCGATCCTCGATAAAAAAAACCAAGCATGTCAGGAGACACTAGCGAGATGGTCCGGTACCTGGATCTGCACACAGGGGTGCAGGGAGTAACGTGAGTACGCCAACTATGTAAGTAACCAAAGTAACTAAAAAATTGAGTGCAGACGAGCATTTATAAATCATAATTTTGTAAAAACAGTAGTTCAACTTTGGTTAGGAAAACTCAGCATAAAGAAGAGTGAGAAAATAGTAAAATTCACAATGTATCCGCCTTTCAGGCCCAATATCACTCATATCAAGATATCTCAGTCACTCATATCTCCACTATCAGTATGTCATGCTCTGACTAAGCACTCTCACTCAACAAGTACCATATATCCACTCATTTGCTGCGGTGTGCAGCCCGATCCAATACAAATATATATATACGTATATTGCTGCGGCGCGTAGCCCGATCCATATATAATACGTTGCGGCGTGCAACCCGATCCATATATAATACGTTGCGGCGTGCAGCCCGATCCATATATAATATATAATATATATATTGCTGCGGCGTACAGCCCGATCCATAACTATCCTCACATACTCGGCTCTCGGCCTCACTCAGTCATCCTCACAAGCCACTCAGGCAACTCATCTGAACTCACGGGACTCAGCCCCAAAGTACCTCTCAGAGTTTCAAAATAGTGTAATAACAGTGAAAATAACAATAAGTAGAAAGCATGATTAAGTTGGCAAATGTTCTATCAGGATAGTGTGAGAATAGTATAAAAGTACCTCCAAAGGTATAAACAAATCGGCACAAGGCCCCAAACATGGCTTACAACCCATAAACAAGTATACATTTCTAAAATACACGATATCGTAAGGTTTCAAATCGAATACGCGACTTAATAGTCGCTACAGGACGGACCAAGTCACAATCCCTATAGGTGCACGCCCACACACTCGTCACCTAGTATGTGGGTCACCTCATTTACCAAAACAATGTAAAATACCGGGGTTTCATACCCTCAGGTTTAGAGTTACAATCGTTACTTACCTCAAAATAGTCCAAAATTTACTCTGCAATGCTCTTGCCCCTCAAATCGGCTCCCAAATGCTCTGAGTCTATCAAAATCAGATTCACAACATCAAAATATGCTAGGGAAACGAAACCCAATCGACAACTATCAAATTTAGGCACAATTCCTGAAATTGACCAAACCTGACCCCTGGGCCCACATCTCGGAACTCGATAAAATTTACACCAAAATGTTCCTCATCCTCCCACGAATCTATACATACCAAGAACACTGAAATCGGAGTCTAAATGACCCCTCAATTCCCCATTTTAAGGTATTTTAATTTCAAGCCCTAATTACCTATATTTGCACTGATTTTCCCCAAATTTCCACAACTAACAGACCTTTAATAACATATAAACGAGTTTAGAGTCTAAAAACCTTACCTCAATGAAGAACTATCGATATCCCTCTTCAAAACCCTGTAAAAGCTTGAAAACCGTATGAAAATGGTGAAAGAAGACCAAAACTCGCTAAGTCCAACTTATATACTTTCTACCCAGGCATTTCGCACCTGCGGTCCAAAAGCTCGCACCTGCGGACCGCTCATGCGATCAAATATACCGCATCTGCGACTCCATTTCCGCACATGCGACTTCGCAGGTGCGGTCCAACGTCCACTTCTGCGGCTTTTCATTAAGCTGCCCAAAATCCGCACCTGCGGAGTCTTGTCCGCTTCTGCGGGCCCGCACCTACAGCACCCCATCTGCAGATGCGGTCACACTAAAAAAATCACACCAGCAGCTGATACGCTGCAATTTTGCAAGTTCGAACCCCCGTTAGCCATCTGAAATCAATCCCGTGCCCCTCGGGCCCCAACCAAAAATACCAACAAGCCATAAATGATTATTCGGACTTAGTCGCATCCTCGGAACACCCAAAATAACATCAAAACACTAAATTCACCTCGAATTCAAGCCTATGAACTTTGAAACCTCTAAATTTCACCAAAGATACCGAAACCCTCAAAAACACATCCGATTGACCTGAAATGTTGCACACATGTCCAAAATGACACTACAAACCTGTTCCAACTTCCGAAATTCCATTCCGACCCCGATAACCTATTTTTCACTGCCGACCGAAAATCACCAAAAACTAGTTTTCGCCAGTTCAAGCCTATATCTACACCGGACCTCCAAACTACATTCCGAACACACTCCTAAGTCCCAATTCACCTAGCAAAGCTACCCGAGACATAAAATCTGCATTCCGAGATCGTTTACCAAGAAGTTAACTCCCAGCTGACTTTTCCAACTTTAAGGCTACTTTACGAGACTAAGTGTCTCTATTCTCACCACAACCACTCCAAACCTGAACCATCCGACTCCAACACATCATAAACAGTATAAACAATGCATGAAAAAGAAAAAACAGGAATAACTATGCAAATTCTACAGAACGATCGACCGGGTCGTTACATTCTCCCCCTCTTAAATAAATGTTTGTCCTCGAATGGGTCTAGAAACATACCTGGAGTCTCAAACAAGTGAGGATATCTGCTACGCATCTCCCACTCGGTCTCCCAAGTAGCCTCCTCCACTGGCTATCCTCTCCACTGCACATTCACTGAAGCTATATCCTTAGACCTCAACTTTCTGACTTGACGACCCAAAATAGCCACTGGCTCTACCTCATATGACATATCACCCTCGAGATGAACTATGCTGAAGTCTAAAACATGAGATGGGTCACCAATATACTTCCGGAGAATCGAAACATGAAATACCGGATGAACACCCTATAGGCTGGGTGGCAAATCAAGCCTATAGGCCACCTCCCCAATCTTCTGAAGCATCTCAAAAGGCCCAATGAACCTGGGACTCAGCTTTCCCTTCTTCCTGAACCTCATAACACCCTTCATGGGTGACACCTTCAGCAGTACCTTATCTCCCTCCATGAAAGACACATCCCGGATCTTCCGGTCCGCATAACTCTTCTGCCTAGACTGCGCCGTGCGAAGTCTCTCCTTAATCAACTTTACCTTATCCAACGCATCCTGAACCAAGTCTGTGCCCAGTATCCTAGCCTCGCCGGGCTCAAACCAACCAATCAGAGATCTACACCTCCTACCATATTAAGCCTCATACGGAGCCATCTGAATGCTGGACTAATAGCTATTACTATATGCAAACTCCGCAAGTTGTAGAAACTGGTCCCATGAACCCCCAAAATCAATCACACAGGCACGTAGCATGTCCTCCAAAATCTGAATAGTGCACTCCGACTTCCCGTCGGTCTGAGGATGAAACGTTGTGCTCAACTCAACCTGAGTACCCAAACCTCTCTACATGACTCTCATGTAACGACCCGGTCGGTCATTACGTAGAACACGCATTATTTTTCACTGTTTCTGCCTTTTCATAGCTTGGTTAGACTATTCATGATGTGTTAGAGTTGGTTAGCTCGGTATCGGAGGGGTTATAGAATGAATTGAGACACTTAGTCTCTAAAAGTAGCCTTAGAGTTGGAAAAGTCAATCGGGAGTTGACTTATTGGTAAACGACCTCGGAATGCATATTTTATGGCTCGGATAGCTTCATTAGGTGATTTGGGACTTAGGAGTGCATCCAGAATAATTTTGTGATGTCCGATGTAGAATTAGGCTTGAATTGGCGAAAGTTAATTTTTGGCGATTTCCGGTTGGTAGTGGAAAATAGGCTATCGGGGTCAGAATAGAATTCAGCCGATTGGAAAGGGTTCGTAATGTCGTTTTGGATATGTCTGCAAACTTTCAAGTCAATCGAAGTTGTTTTGGATAGTTTCAGCATCGTTGGTGGAATTTAGAAAGTTGGAAGTTCATAGGCTTTAATTCGATGGGTTTTTGGAGTTTTGATGTTGTTTTTTATGTTTCGAAGGCTCGAATAAGTTTGAATGATCATTTTAGGATGTGTTGGGGTATTTGATTGAGGTTCCGAGGGCCTCGGGTGAGTTTTTGGCATCAACGAACTTAGTTCAGAATGAGGAATGCTGCAGATTTTTCTGGTGTTTTTCTCCTGGCTTTCTCTTACGCGATCGCGTAAGTATTCCTGCGATCGCGTAGGCTTAGCTGATTGGGGGTTGAAAATTGTTCTTCGTGATCGCATTAAAGGGTTCGCGATCGCATTGGTGTGGGAGGTTGTTCTCCGAGATCGCTTGGTCAGGGTCGCGATCGCGTGGGCTGAGGAGAGTGTGCAGGGCGATCGCGTGGAGGAGTCTGCGATCGCGTAAGGTGAAGGGCACGTGAGGCTAGGGGCCAGTGGTTCTCCGCGATCGCGTAGTGGAGGATGCGATCGTAGAAGGCTGTAGGGTGGAGGTTCGCGATCACGTGGAATATTCTGCAATCGCGTAGGGCCACCGAGGAGCCGTTAGATTTTACTCTCCGCGATCGCGAGTGGATGTCCGCGATCGCATAAAAGGGATCACTGGGAAGAAGTTCAAAAACGAGGGTTTTTAGCCATATTTCAAAACACCATTAGAGAGCTCGGGAGAAGAAGGTTTTCTGAGAGATTTTCAGTGAGAATCTTGTAGTAAGTGTTCTTCAATCACTTTTAGTCTAATTTCACGAATTAGTATTGATTTTAACCATGTAAATTGAAGAATCAAAGTGGAAATTGGGGAAAAATGGGAAGAAAAGTTTGGACATTCTTTTGATGATTTGAATGGGCATTTGAGGTCGGATTTTTACAAATTTGATATGGGTAGACTCGGGGAAGAACTAGGATTCCAGTTTTGTAAATTTTATCGAATTCCGAGATGTGGGCCCGGGGGTCAGTTTTTTACCAATTTCGGGATTTTTGAGTATTTTTGATAAATTTCGATTGGGCTTCATTCCTTAGCATATTATAATGGATAAATCTGATTTTTGGTAGATTTGAAGCACTCGGAGGCCAAATTTAGAGGCAAGGGCACTACAGAGTAGTATTTTAGCCGGTTTTGAGGTAAGTAACATTTCCAAACTTGGAACTGAGGGTTCGAAACCCCAAATTATCTGATAATTGATATTAAATAAGGTGACGCACGTGCCAAGTGACGGGCATGCGGGCGTACACCGGATATTTTTGGCCTGACTCATCCCATGGCACTTCCTAATGGTCAATCCAGACTGATACTTGTACTGTGAAGGTTGCATTTACCTTGAACGTATTAGAAATCTTGCTAAGTATAAATGTTAAGGCTTCACGCTGATATGTTCAGACCGGAATGGTTGATTGTTGTTGTCTTTATCTACGATTATTTGCTTTTATGTACTCAGTCCTGTTATAGCATATGTTTCATGCCTCCGTCTCAGAAGTTACTAGTTTATTTCTATATTATCATTGTTTTGGGCTGATTGTTCTATTTGAGAGCATTGTGAGTGAGACTGGAAGGTATTGAATGAGTAAGGCTTGGAGCCTGGTTTTGAGACAGTTATGAGGTCGGACTGCATACTGCAGCGATCCCTGAATCATGCCTTTGTTGGATTGATATAGCGCTTGGGCTTACAGGAGCCCCTCCGGAGTCTTTACACCCCCAGTGAGCGCACAGATATTGAGGATAGATTTTCTCTGGGCATGGATCTTGCCCGAAGCTATTGATATATATTGAGGGATGGATCGTCCCTGGACATGGATCTTGTCCGAGTGATATGTTCCGGAGATGGATCTTCTCTGTGGGGCTAGACTGCCCTTTTCCTCAGTACTCGGTGACTTCGTCACTTGGAATTATGCATAATCCGGGATGGACCTTCCCTGGGCCTGAAGGCCAATTCCAGTACTGAGTGGACTTCCTTGTGAGAGTAGGGATACTGTGTACATCTTATTTCTTATTCTTTATGATCATATGCTGGTATGTTGAGTTTACACCGGACCTCCAAACTACATTCCGAACACACTCCTAAGTCTCAATTCACCTAGCGAAGCTACTCGAGCTGTAAAATCCGCATTCCGAGATCGTTTACCAAGAAGTCAACTCCCAGTTGACTTTTCCAACTATAAGGCTACTTTAAGAGACTAAGTGTCTCTATTCTCACCACAACCATTCCAAACCCGAATCATCTGACTCCGACACATCATAAACAGTATAAACAATTCATGACAAAGCAAATACAAGAATAACTGTGCAAATTCTACGGAACGACCGGCCGGGTCGTTACATTTCCACTTGAATTTTCATGTGCCATGAGTGGTGTGATTTATTGGAAACTTCTCTCGCGTCATCTATGATTTAGAACTTGCCCGGAATGTACTCCATGACGAAACCCTAGACTAACTTGGTTTAAAGTATGATATTAGGCCTTCTATGGACTGCCATTGTGCCAAGCTACAAGCTGCATGAGTAATGGGTTGAGTCCTGCCCCTGCCTCGGCCTCTGACACGGCCTCGGCCTCTGCCCCGATTAGAGCTATTTCTGCGGGAGGACCTGATTGTCGGTCTGGAGGAGAAAAGCACGTATTCTCTCCATTTGTGGGGGAATAAAAGAGTTTTATCGGCATTGGAGATAACAAGAACCGCTCGATAGAGTAGAATAGAAATAAAAAATGGAGTTTGTTTCGAACTTGATAGCCTCTGAGAGATAAGTACAGACGTATCTGTACCGATCTCTTAGACTCTATTAAGCTTGTTCGTGAATTGTAAGACCTAAGAAACCTAGTGCTCTGATACAAACTTATCACGACCCAAATTTCCAACCCACGGGATCGTGATGGCGCCTAACACCACACTTGCTAGGCAAGCCAATGTTAGAACTTGATTAGCCATTTTCCTTTGAATAATTACTTAAGCANATCGTGATGGCGCCTAACACCACACTTGCTAGGCAAGCCAATGTTAGAACTTATTTAATTATTTTCTACTAAATTTGCTTATTCACAACAGAACAATTTAAAAATAAACTGAATCTAATGCTTTCCGATAAATAACTCAATGAATAATAATAATAATAATAATAATAACCAAATAAATAAGCTGAACCACAAACTAAATATATATCCATACAACTACCCCAGGGTATGGTGCCACAATTCACGAACTACTAAAGAATGATACAAATAATGGGCCGAAAGAAATATGTATCTGTATTGAAAGAAATAAAAGTGTCTAAGTAGTAAAGGGAAGACTCCAGGAATCTGCGAACACTAGCAGATCTACCTTGTGTCTCCGCTTAGATGATGTCAGCTACTACTATTTCCTAACTCTGGCTGGTACCTGTACTGCACGAAAAGCGTAGAGCGTACTATCAGTACAACCGACCCCATGTACTGAGTAAGTGTCGAGCCTAACCTCCACGAAGTAGTGACGAGGCTACGGCGGGGAATTTACAATATAATCTGTGAAAATATATAATAAAGCAAGAAAGAAATTTTAAACTAAATAAGAACAATAAACCATAGTAATGAACAAAATAACTCATGCGCCTTTTTACCGGTCTCAGCTATAACCAATTCTCACATAAGTTTCCAAACTTCCAAATTCACTTTAAAATAACGGTAAGTGCATAATATGAAAAATAGTAAAATAAAATAATAAGTTTTCAAATCCTTGTGTTTAAAAGCAGTAAGACATAAGTGTCCTCCCTTATCGCTCCTTGTTGCGGCATGCAACCCGCTCCCACCTGTCCACCATTATTGCTCCTCCCTATATATATCACCCTTATTTCTCCCGTTGCGGCGTGCAACCTGATCCCGCATGTCCACCCTTATTACCATTTGTTGCAGCGTAAAACTCGCTCCCACCAGACATATCATATCACTTTATTTATGAAAAGTTTCACAATTCAGGTCAAAACCTTTCACAATATTTTTGTCTCAACAATTGTAAACAGAAAGTTGTACAACTCAT